>JAAAKG020098574.1:0-15991 GCA_010014905.2 Druon quercuslanigerum | reverse complement strand
GAAGATACCGATTTTACAAAATCGAAACGAGAAATCTTTCCGAGTTCGTAATCATCAATCTGATTTTGAATAAATTCTAGTCAAATATTAGATTCCGGAATTTCCCAAATTTTTCCCAAATTATGGTAAGACTGAAACTATTCATCCGTTTGCAAAGTGCAAAATTATAAAGGGACAATTTTGAGAAATGCGTTTGTCTGAGCAATAAACAAAATTTATGATGTTTCAGTACTGGAAAATTTTCCATTAAGTTGTGTATAAAATTGAACATAAAAATGAATACTAATTCTTTAATTGTCAACTTAATGAGTCAAACAACATATCGTTGGAACCGTTATAATTCGTAGATTTCGAATATCACATTTGTGATTTAATGAGTGGGAAATTTAAAAAAATTTATATTCCGTATTTTAGGCTTCATTAGGAACAAAGGCCCCCCGCTGACCAAGCTCAGTGGCAGCAACTCGATGGTGTGAGGGGAAGCCGCGTAGTGGGGGACAGTACACAGGTAGCTGGGGCGGAATTGTCCATCGCCCTTTTGTCTTTACTCTTTCTATATTTTTTCAATTAATCATAAATTATAAAATAATTTTGATGGATCTTTCATTTAAAGCCTTGTGAATGCAACGAGGAAAATACGGAACTTTGTCATCCATGGCGCGGTGATTGCTATTGTAAATCTGGATGGGGTGGCAGCACTTGTTCGCGAACTTGTCCTCTTCTGACTTACGGAAAAAATTGCGAAAACAAGTGCAAATGCAAGAACAACTCTCAGTGTTCTCCAATCAATGGGAGCTGCATTTGCGCCGCTGGATTTAAAGGTGAGGATTGTAGTGAAGTCTGTCCCGAAAATACCTATGGTGAAGACTGTGCACAGAAATGTGCATGCAAAAATGGAGCCAACTGCTTGAAGGAAAACGGACGCTGCAATTGTACCGCTGGTAAGAATAAAAATTCCTTATTTTCCTAGTGTTCGGAAAAAAACTTATTCGAAATTTAATTCGAACTACAAAAGACACGATAAGCTAGATGGAATGGTTTTCTTCCGAATATATAATGCTCAGTTAAACCAACAGAGGATGACAGAAGCAGCATTTATTTTGGTTGCGTTTGCATTTTTTATGTTTACCTTTGTTAAATTGAAACTTTGATTATTGTTTTGTGTTTGGATTCCCTGGCGGACCGCGTGACCGGAACGCTTACGCAATTGCTTGACCGTAAGTAACCATTCCGTTGACTGGACCCGCTATAGGGCATATTTTCACCTCATTTCACGTAGAACTTGACAGTTTTTAAATCTTTTTGCGTATTTATATTGACTGGGAATTTAATTTAAAAACTAGGAATTTATTTTTGATCTCAGGAAAATTCAAGTTTTCATTATTTTAATCATTTTTGTGAATTGAGAAAAGTGATGTCTACTTTATCTACAGTTGCAGATTTTTAAAATTATCTCAGCTTATTTTAATTAAATGATAATTTATTATTGAATTTTCATTATTTTCCACTGTAATAAAAACCCTTGACAATTTTTTCCCCTGCGAGATTTTTTTCGCGTACTTAAGTTTTAGAATCGAATCGATGATATTTTAGACGTACAGAAATAATAATTTTCTCAATTTTGTCAAAAACAAAAGACTTATTTAAGTTTTATTCACTTGTTTCTCATTTAGCACGATATGAAAGAGGATTTTTACAAATAATTATAATTGGGATTTAGAGAACATTGGGATTTAGTTTGTCACATTTTGAAAGTTCCCTCTTCCAAATTTTAGATATAAACAAATTATATACTTAAAGTAGTTTTTAGAGTAAATGTAGTATTGCAAAGAAGAAATATTGTTAAATTATTATAAAAAATTTAGTAACATTGCACTTTCTTTAGATAAAATTTCACGTACTGAGTTAAAAATTAAACTTTTTTGTTAAAAATTATTTAGTTGTGGTTGAAGATTCATCATTTTAATTGAAAATTCATCTCTGGATAAAAATGTAACTGTATTGTTGAAAATCGATTTTTAAAGCTAAAAGTTTAACTATTACATTTTTTCTTAAACACAATAATTTTTAGTCGAAAATTTAAGTATTTGTTTTAAATTTATTTGTTTTGCAGTTTTTTGCTATGTTGCGTTAAAGGAAGTTCAGAATGAACGACATGAAGTAAAATAAATGTTTGTGCTTAGCGGCTAATATAAATATGTTTTTGAAATCTTCCGCCGAATCGTCACCCTGATAAATATAAATATGTAAAAAGATAACAAAAAAGTGTTGCATCCTTTGTGAAATTTGAATAAATGTGAAAAAGCATGAAAATATGCCCTAGCGGGGCCAGTGAACGGAACTGTCACTTTACAGTCATGCAATTGCAGAACCGTTTCGGTCAAGAGGTCTGCTAGGGTTACTTTTATTTTTCATGAGAACTGAAAGATGGTAAGTAATCAGATTCGCCATTACGTACTTGCAATTTTATTAGGATGGGTTGGAGTCCTATGCGATCGTCCTTGCGACGACAAATTCTTTGGTCTGGGCTGTGAAAATAAATGCCAGTGCTATAACGATGCAGCCTGCAATCCGCAGAATGGTAAGAGTAAAACTAATTCAACATGCTTAGTACCAGTAGGTGCA
The DNA here is from genome assembly GCA_010014905.2 of Druon quercuslanigerum. Classification (NCBI taxonomy): domain Eukaryota; kingdom Metazoa; phylum Arthropoda; class Insecta; order Hymenoptera; family Cynipidae; genus Druon; species Druon quercuslanigerum. The sequence goes on along the minus strand of JAAAKG020098574.1, from coordinate 13,366 downwards.
ACTTTACCTTTTGTTCTAATCCCAGCTCAACATATGCAGTAATAAAAGCATGTTTCCAGTCCCAGCAAATTTACATGTAATACTAGTAACAAAATATGCTACCCATTTCTAGGTGACTCACAGAAATTGATCAGAAATTTACAGAACGACAGAAAAAATTCAGCACCCAAATAGATTGTAGCCCTTTGTGTACTTTATGTAATCTCATACTTTTCTCTTAGCATGAACATTTTCTTCAGATCAGTTTGTCTTCTTCTTAAAAAATGGTTCAATTCTATTCTCCTATGTTTCTTTTAAGTTGGTCCTGTAAATAGAAAAATAAATTTATCACTTGAACGTTAAAGTTGCATCTTCTTAAAATCTGTCCATTGCATACGCACAAAAACCACGATATTTTGTTTTGAAAACGTACAGGCGCATGCACCTGTGCTGCTGGGTTCATCGGGGAACATTGCAAAGACAAGTGCGAGAACGGATTCTTCGGGCATAATTGCTCACAGAAATGTGATTGCGAAGCAGATAATAGTATTGACTGTGATTCTGCTACCGGGCGTTGTACCTGCAAGCCTCAATGGAAAGGTTTGTAATTTAAAAGTCGAATTCATAGACAGGTCGATAAAATCGCATTTTTATTTCTTGAATTTGTCCCTGCGGAAAAAAATATAATATATATCCTATTTCCTTGAATTGCCAATCAAAAACAATTAAAGAAATTGTACAGGAATACCTCTAAATTTTTTTTTTGTCTAAATTCTTATTCAAATTTCTCTTGCTAATGTATTGAGTAAAAATAATATGTAGATTATGTTCCGTCCATAAACTACGTTACCAATTTAAAAGGGGGCGGGGTTCTAAAAATATTGAGAACATATTGAGAATTTAGTAAAAGATGGCCCTGCAACCGAACAGTTCATTAGTAATTTAAAAACTTTGACAATCACTTATGTATGTCATACTTCACAGTTTTTTATAATGAAAATTTAACTATTCTCTTTGTAGTTAAAATTTAAGCTTTTTTATTTAAAAATTCAACTATGTGGTTTAAAGATATTTTTTGTTGTTAGAAATTGATGTATTTTGTTGAAAGTTCGTATTTTTAGTTGTTGTTGGAAATTTATAATATTAGTTAAAAATTCATCTCTTTTGTTAAAAATTGTACTTTTTTGTTTATTATTCATATTCTTAAGGTGAATTCAACTCTTTTTTATCTGAATTTAAATTTGTCTTGGTTAAAATATCAATTATTATGTTTTGGTGGATAATTCTTATATTTTGTTTAAATTTTGTATTGTTTTTAAACAAAATTATTCTTTTGGCTTGAAGCTGCAACTATATCTTGGTAAAAACTTAACTATTTGGTTAAAATTTTAAGTATTTATTGGAAAATTGAACAGTCTGGTATAAGTTTAACTTTTTGCTGATAATTGATATTTTCGGGTTGAAAATTCGTCTCATATTAATCTTCGTGTTGGAAAATTAATGTTTTTACCTAAAAATTTAATCATTCTATTTTTGGTGGAAAATTTATCCTGAATAAGTTGAAAATTGAACTATTTTGTAGAAATTAATGAATTTCGTTGAGAATTCGTTTTTTTTTTTTTTGGGAGAAATTTCATCTTTTTTGAAAATTCATATTTTTCGTTGAAAATTTATCTATTTAGTTGAACGTTGAACTTTTTTATTAAAAACTATGTTTTTACATTAGTTTTTTTGTTGAATTCTAAAGTTTTTTTTCTTTTTTGGTAGAAAGTTATTATTTATTATTGAAGCTTTTAACCATTTTCGTAGAAAATTCAACAGATGGGTTGAAAATAATAATTTTTGTTATGTAAATTTAACTGTCTGATAGAAATTTAACTTGTTTGTTGAAAATTCATATTTTGGGGTTAAAAATTCAACTATTTTGTGGACAATTCGTATTTTCTTAATCTTCTTCGTGCATAATTTATCTTTTTGGTTAAAAGTAGAACTGCTTTGTTCAAAACAATTTTCCTGTTTGGTTGAAAGTTTGACTATTTTGTTGAAAATTCGTATTCTTTATTTTGAGTAAAAACTTAACCTCCATTTTCAGCTGTAAATTTATCTTAAATAAGTTTAAAATTAAACTAATGGGTAGAAAAATAATTGATTTTGGTAACAAGTCGTCTTTTTGGAGAGACAGTTAATCTTTGTTGAAAATTCGTCTTTTCGGCTCAGGTTTCACTATTTTTTTTAAATTCCTTTTTTTTGCTGAAAATGTATTTTGTACACTGAAAATTCAACTATTCTATTTTTGCTTGAAAACATATCTTTTTTGGTTGATGCTTCAACTATTATTTATTTAATAGAATTTATTTCCTTATTTTCATGGAAAATCGCCCTATTTCCCTTCTTTTGAAAGCATTTAGGGCTGTGAAGTCTGATATTGGAAGATTCTCAATTATGCTTGATTCACTACCGAAACTTATAGTGTTTATCAAGAGAAACGTTACTTTTTAAAGTTGTCGTGGGGGGGGGGGGGGGACAAGTTAGTGACCTAGTTTATGGACGGCCCATTAGAGGAAGTTAATGGGAAATTATGGTGTAAGATTCGACGCAATTTTCTATTAAAAATAAACAGGAATTCGATGTGAAACTCAATGTCCTCCTGGTCTTTATGGGGAAAAATGTCACTCGCAATGCAACTGTAAGAATAATAGTTCCTGTGACGCAAATACTGGAGCCTGTGTCTGCTCCAGAGGTTGGGAAGGTCCGGATTGTAATCAACCTTGTAAAGAAGGATATTATGGTGTTGGCTGTAAAGAGAAGTGTCCAGAAAAAATTCAAGGTAAGGCATTTTTTTAAATTCGTGTTAAACGGGATCACGAATCACTAACTAAATATCACGGGCATTTTCATATTTATACTGGGAAATGGTAAATTCTATTCTATTCTATTTTATTCTATTCTATATTTTATTCTCTGCTTTAGTTCCTATAGATCTCATTCCCCACTGTCCCTTAATTACAACTTCCTCTCGGTCCACTTCAATTGTCGTAAAGTGATAAATTAGGATTAACTCTAACTAGTGATCTAAGAATACTTTAAGCTAGCAAGTCAATATAAAATTTGAAAAATTCTCTGTGAAAAGGACATTAGAATTTTTTTTATTTTATAAAAAAGAAAAATTGTTTAATTTTTTTCAAGTTTGGAATTTTTTACAGTTCATTCTAATTATTCGTTAATAGGATTCTAATTAAAAAATATGTTTATTGTTCCAATTGACAGTTTGATTTATTTTTATTATGTATTTGAAATATGTTTAATAACAAGATCTTAAAATATCAAATGGTCGATATGGAACGCTTTTAAATTAAATGTGCTCGATATAAAATATTTACCAATTAATGAAATTGGAATTTGTTCAATTCCTAATAAAAATTCCTAATAAAAATGTTGTCCCAATCTTAGATCGGAAACCATATCTAGGGGTTAATTACTAAAATATTGTATCAATAAAAAGTAATAATTAAAAAATTATTGATTTAATTAATATAATACAAAGTACTGGAATTCTTGGTCAGCAAAAGAAGTAAATATTGTCTTACCTAAACTAAAAGTAAGATAGTTATATGTATTTTTCAGATTTGACAATAATTAAAATTGTACATTTAAAAGTAGTTAGTTTGCTTGAATAGAAATGAGAGAATGTCACTTATTAATCATAATATGGTAGTATAGTATTGTAGAAATGAAATGCTTCCTCCCTTTTAATATTTACCATAGCACGTTATTAAAACAAACAAAAAAACTTAATTCTCTTCTCCTTGCTCCATTGGTCAGCATTAGGAAAAAAAACTGTAAGTATATTTTAAGCTTTTTATCGTAACTGGGACAATCCAACCCATCAATTGTATTTATTTTCTTGCCAAATGGTATTAAGTTATCCTGAATAATTTTATTAATTCATGAAAATAAATCCATTTATTTTTACAACCCATCTCTGTATTATGATTTATGGATTACTTATTGTGTTTCAATTTACTGCGCATGATGTAATTCTTCTTAATTTCATTTATTAATGAAGGACACGTTCATTCATTTTCACAATCAGCTTAGGAATTGCATTGTCCATAGGTCTTCGAAACTGATAGCATTTGAAGGGTCCGCGGTCTAAGCCAGTCAACTGAAAATTTTTTTTAAATTAATTTTTGTATTGTATTTTCTTAAACATTGTTTAAATGCATTTAATATCCCACAAGCGAAACGGCAAAATTCCTTTTAGTTTTTCTAATGGATTTTCGAAAATTACGTTTTGTTATCTAGAGTCCGCGGTCTGAACCTGTTAACTGATTATGGCGTATTATGGGAAATTCGTGCTTTTTATCACAACGGCTCAGTTTACTCGTAGAATAGAAAAAATTTTACAGTTTAAAACAAAATATTGAAAATTGCAAAAATACCATCAATTTTCCTTCGCCGTGTAAAATTTTTGAAATTTCAGTTAACATGTTTAGACTGCGGACCCTTCATTTATATTATGACTCAATTAAAAAACTGCAGGTTATAAATAATTATGAGTTTGATAAAGGTATATGATTTACGCTAAAAATATTATTTATAGAAAAAAATTTGTTTACAGGAACTTTATTGTACATTTCAGGTCATTCGTAGCGTATACTTGATTGCATGTTGTGTGATTTCATGCTGTACTTTATTTTTTAAGGGCGATCGCATTTCTCATCAAAGAATAAAAATTTTCGAAGCACTGAGAAAATAATTTTTTTATTCACAGCATTTAATTACTTAAGTTTAAATATTATAAATATTTTAAATAACATTTTTTTCTGCTTTGAAAGATTAATTCTGAACTTTCATTCTCAGAAAAGCTGCTTTTAAAATTTGATTTTGTAATAATTAAGTGCAATTTTTTCTTAGTGCGTTGTGCACTCTCATGGAAATATTTGGTACAAAGGATTCCAAATTATCTTTATTAATTTTTCAGGAAACATGACCTGCGATCATGTCACTGGAGAGTATATCTGCAGGCCAGGTTACTTAGGACTCACTTGCGAACATCCATGTCCTCCCAGTAGATTTGGATTGAACTGTGCTAAACACTGTACCTGTAAAAATGGAGGAGAGTGTCATCATGTAACAGGTAAAATCTAAAGAACATTAATTCAAAAAACTATTACAACAGTTACAAATTATGCATTGAGATGTAATGGAAAATTATGACCTAGTTCTAAAACTATCTAAAATTTGAAATAATTGTGAATGTATCTTTCTGATTTGTATGGGGTGGTTGCCAAAAAGTTCAACATTTATACAATGAGATTTTCAAAAACAAAAAATGTTCAAAACCACTTAAAATATTTTTGAATGAAGGGTAACCCAAGGATAGTTTAAAAATATAAAAACGAAAGATCAAAGAATATATATTTGTGATATGAATTTTACACGTTTCTAAAGGTTGCGTTACAGGACGTGCAACCACGACAAAACAAAAAAGTATCAAGAGTTTTTAAAATATATGCATAACAGATAACAATATTAAAAATATGCGAAAATAGCGATTTTCACGATTTATTTGATTTTGCCTTTAGTGTGTCATTTGACAAAAATATTTATTATTAACTATTATTTAGAATAAACGTTGATAAATGTTTTTTTTGCTGTACTAAAATCTTCAATTTTAGCCATCATTACTACTATAGTAATGCAACATAAACAGACCAAAACAATGGTTGAACAAGCTTTGAAGTGATTTTGTAAAATCCTCATTTCTAAAATATTAAACTTACTCTTGATTTTTATCTTTTTCAACGCAATACAAGGGGCCGTAATTAAAATTATGTAATAGTTCAAGGAGGGTGGAGTCAATAGATTTTACTACGATTTTTTTACAGAATTGTGTGTACGTTGGGGGAGGGGGGTCTTCATTCATGTACGTAATTTTTGGAAATTCCGCAAATGAAACAAATAACTCAGTATTTGTACGGGAATTAAATATGAATTTAACTTTATGTACCAAAGAAACCTGATCAGTGAAAACGAACCTACCTAAAAACAATCTTTTTAAGTCGTGGATTTAAAAAGAAAACCTTGCAAAAGTCAGGGAATTTCTATGACTTTAAATAAATTTTAATTTGAAATTGTTTTACTATTTCATTCATAAAATACGCTAAAGTTAAAATTCTTACAAGTTTAAGATTCCAGTCTTTGAATATTAATGGTCAGGTAAAATGAAAAATTGGTCAGGAAAAAATTAGAGAATTTTTAAAATAAAAGTTTTTCGGTAACCCTGATATAATATCCTTGTTCGTAATTCATTTGCCTGTTTAATTGTTTAAAAATTCATATCTTAGTGTTGGAAAGTCGACTAAAATCTTTTTTGGTTGAAAACTATACTATTTTCTTAAAACTTGTGTTTTTGATGGACAAATGGAAAAAATGGAAATATTTGGTTGAAAATCCAACAATTTTATTAAAAAGTCATCCTGTTTGGTTTAACATTGAACTGTTTTGCTGAAAATTCTACTATTTCGTAGAAAAGTTACTTTTTGTTTAAAATTCATACTTTGTTGTTGAAAAGTCAACTGAAATCTTTTTTGGTTGAAAAATCAACAATTGTTTTGAAAATTTGACTTTTTGATTAATCTTTTTAGTTTGAAAATTTTATTATTTGGTTGAAAATTCAAGTATTTTGTTCAAAAGTAATCTTTTAAGGTAGAAGCGTTATTTTTTGGTGCGCAAAAATTAAAAATTTTTAATTTATATTTGAAATATTATTTTATTCGGTTTATAAAAGATCATATGTTAAATATATTACAAGATTAAACTGGTATTTGAATGTAAATGGTTAGGGAAAATGAAAAATTGTTTAACGAAAAATCAGGGAATTTTGAACAAGTTTAACCCTGCAAAGCATGTATTTTCTTTAAAAAAATTGTATTTGTTTTAAGTCCTATATCTTATTATTTCTAGAAACCATTAATTTCGTACAGGAAGAGTAGGGAGTGTGGAGGGAGGGGAGTATGTTAATTTAAGTACAGCCGCTAAGAAATATATGTGAATCTCAAGTATTTCAAACGTGGCTTTAATATTATTTAGAATTTTTTCATTTAAAATTGGTAGTTTCGGACGGATACGTGATAAGGCATATAATATCTTGAAACAAGACCAATTCCATTTCAAATTATGCAGAGAAGTCCAGTTCAGGGGGTCAGAATGATTTGATATTTAGATAAATAATTCTAGAATGAAAATAAAGAGACATGTACTATAAAAATTTTATAAAAAGTTAATTGTTTATATGTTGTAATCATTTGAAGATTCCTAAGAATTCTTAAAAAAATGTCAGAATTTTGATTAAAAGTGCAGTATTTTTCGAACGAACACAATTTTGCTAGTCGGGCTGCTGCACACAGCTTTTAATCCTAAATTTTGTAGCATATGAATAAATACAAATAAGTAAGCGTTAATAGGTAAAAATATAAAAAGAGTGTAGATTTCTGTGTCAAATTGTGAATAAATGTGAAAAAGTATAAAAACATGCCTTAGCGGACCCAGTAAATGGAACGGTCACTTGAAGGTCACGCCATTGCGTGACCGTTCCCTTCACACGGGCCGCTAGGGAAACTAAAAACCAAATTCAGTACAAAAGTATTATAAAATAATTGCATCAATTAAAAACTGTGCGTGTTATGAAGGTTTTTGTCTAGCAGAAAATAATTGTTTGTCCCAAAGGTTATTAAAACGTTTTTGCCCTCGACTGTTTTTGAAAGTTCATTACTTTTTGATAGTTTGTAAACATTTTAAATGTTTAAAGAATGAAAAGTATCTTTTAAAATAAGTAAAATTATATTTTTACAACAAATATACATTTATTAATAAACAAGTCTGTAGGATGGGGAGCTATTATATAAAAAAAAATATGAAGTCAAATTGAGATTATATTTTCTGTTGTATCTAAATGACAAACAAATAAAAAATTGCAAAAATAAGAAACTACGGTTTCTTTATAAGTCTCTCCAAGGTCTTTAATTTGGCTTTGAACTACTTTTTAATCATTAGAAATATGCTTTCTGTAAAGAAACTTAAATTCAACAGCTTTTAGGTTGAAGATAGTTAAGGCTCACCGTGATGGCATAGTCTTTCCTTGAAATTTTCCATGATTTTAAATAGAATTGGTCTATAGACTTTTATGTAATGCTTAAGATTAATCTAAATTCCTGTTGAGTTTTCACTAAAAATGAATGAAATATTGAAACCGAGAATAGAATAGAAGATATGAAGAACCTTACAAAATGAAGTTTAGATGTAGGAAACAATTAAAGAATAACAAATTTTTTTAGGAAAATGTCAGTGTCTTCCTGGCTGGCAAGGAGATCATTGCCAAATACCTTGCCCTGAAGGAACTTACGGGAACAATTGTACACAGCATTGTAAATGTGAGAATGGTGGGCAATGCAGACCTCATGATGGTACCTGTAAATGTATGTCTGGATGGGCTGGCACAAGATGCACTGAAAGTAAGTAGATAATTTGATAATGGTTTTCCTTCATAAACCCAGATATTTTATTGATGTTTATATTTTTTACAAAACTGTAATATGAATGTCATACGAAACATAAAATTAATATTCAATTGCTTGTTCCAGTTTGTCCAGAAGGATATTTCGGAGACCATTGCATGAAACCGTGTGAATGCAAAAGTGATTCTTATATTTGTCATCCAATTGAGGGGTGTATCTGTAAGCATGGATTTACAGGTAATATATTTTATTCGAGTATAATTAATAATCGTTATTTTGCAAGTGCATTATTTGTGGGCGTTGGAATGAAAAGGACCCTTACTTCCTTTTCCAGTTTAGGAGATATTCTCGTTTTTTTAAGTGAGGGTCACAATGATTATTTTCGAGTTAGAGTTGGGGATGATATTGGGACTTATACTGAACATGGGTACAAACAAATAACAGTTTTCTCGGGAAATTAGTCTGGAGCTCACTGTTTTTATCAGAAGTGAGCATTTTGCGTTATAAATGAAAATTAATTAAATTTCAGCCAAATGTGTGAGCGCCGATTAAAGTATTGATTTATTGTTTATTTTTTATTTGACAAACAATAGTGAAATTTTTTTCAAATGAGCAATCCCATCTTGTCAACTACTGACATTTATGTAAAACTTCATGAAATCAATAAAGTCACTCACTAAAAATAAGAGCAAGAAGGTTATAAAATTTAAAAAGATGTATTTATTCTTATGTCAATAAATCAATGAGTTAAAGTTCTGCTTCAAAATTAAAAATACTGGGAAAGTTTATTTTTAAATTTATCTTTCGGGATGTCAGTAAAAAAATCCGTAGTTAGCATTTTTTAATCTAAAGTAATTTTTAAAGTTATAAGACTTCGTCTCTTTAACAAAATTGATCCGCAAATTGTGATAAATAGAAAATATGTACGATTTTTTAATACCTGATAATCCTTGTTGATTAATCAATATATTTAATAAACAAATACAAATTTTCATAAATTTTCAACCAATAGATTTAATTTTTTCATCGAATATAATTTCAAATTACTTTGGAAAATCCTTTTCTTATGATACTTTATCAAAGAACAATCATTTTTTATTTTATAAACAAATTCACAACTTGACTTTTCTTCAACAAATAGATGTAGTTTTTTTACAAAATCGACTTTCAATGATTCATAAATGATTCTATTTCTTAGACCTTTATTGTGTATTTGTATTTTTTATAAAATTTATTTAAATAAATAATAAAGTTCTGACAAATTCCCCTAATAAATAAGGTCCTTTCTTACTTAATATTGTCTGCAATTTTAAACAGTGAAAATGAAAGTTATTTTTTATTTGACACACATCATATATTTTAGTAAAAATATCTGCCCAGTTGTTTTAAATTTCACTTGATACTGCATGATATGATACTCATTAATAATATATTTATTGTCCTTAAAATTTATATAATTTCTAAAATTTCTAAACAGTTTAATCTTTGACTCCTTCGAACTAAAGTTTTTTTTAAATTAATTTTTTCAATAATTTTTTATTTTCGTGAATTTTAAACTTCACAATATTGTAGTTTTAAATTCAAATATTCAGAATTCCAGGACCATTTCCTATTGAAAGTTTCAAAATTATATATTAAAAGCCTTGATAGTCAGTTTTAAATTTAACAATTTTATATGTAAATACAAAGCAATTTCGAATTGAAAAGCTTAAAATAAATTTTCAATGTATGATTTTAAAATTGTCCGACGTGTAGTTGAAGATTTAAACGAATAAGTAATTTCAAATTGGAAAATATTTTTTTCGAAAATGTCTAGAATGAATAACAATTCTAAAGGAAGATTTGAAATTAAAAAATTGAGGTTAAAATAAAAAAGATGAAAATTAAAAGATCTGAAATTGATATATCAGTAAATGGATAATTTCGGTAATTTTAAACAGTTAAAATTTTAGTTCTGAATTTTCATGACGAACGCTACATTTTTAATTATTCCTTCTCATATTTTTTTATTTTGTAATTAAAATTAAATTGCTTGAATTTTGAAAAGTATAATTAGCAGTTTAAAAACTATTCATTCTTAAGCGATTTAAATTTTAAAGGGTTTGAGTATAAACAAGTTTTAATATTACTATTTTTCGTGATTACATTTTTTCAGTTTTAAATGCAGTTTTCATTCGTTTAAGTTTTGAAGTCCCGGTGTAGAAATGTTTTAATTTTTAATGTTTCCTATCGAAATTAATATTTATTTTGAATTTTTTTTAGAGTAGTGTAATTAATTTTTTCATGTTAGAAATATTTGTTTGATCAGCTTTAATGTTAAATTATAATTTTTATTATGTATTAAAAATGAAAATTCTAGAATTTCAGAAGCTTTGACTTTGAAAGATTTAATTTAGTTTTCAATATTAAATTGTGAAACTTTAATTGCATTGAATTTAAAACTATTAAATTTCAAAAGTTTTCAATTTTTAATTATTTAATTTTGAACGCTTTTAAATGTAAACAATACAATTTCGATTCCTCTGAATTTGACATGATCCAGTTTCCAATATTCAAATCTTCAAATATTCAATTTGTAACGTTTTGAGATTGTTCTATTTTTGAAATTTTAATCTAAAATCAGACTAGTTTCGTGATTATACAATTAAACTTCTTTTTTTAATTAAATTGTCCAAAATCGTTTGTATATATATTTTTTCAATTTCAGACGCTTGCAATTCGAAATTATTAATTATTGTTTAAAAATATTTAAAACCTTATATTAAAAAGTTGGTTAAGTAATGTATTTTTATATTTATATATTTTCATCTTAGGAAATAGTAATCCTTGTACTTTTACTTACTGTTTTACTTATCCTTTTTAAGCCATTTTTTTATTGAGTTATTCAATGATTTATAGAGGGGCCAGGATTTTTGAAACAGATAGTATTGTGTATTACGCATCTGTGTACTTTCCTTTATTAGACACAAAAATGTCCTTATCCTACTTATTATATGATTCAAAGTCAACTGATTTATTGCAAAAAGGTTTGCTGATGTTTATCGACAAAAATGTGGGTTTCGCAAAGAAAGTTAATTTCTTTCGACAAAGGGGAGAATCACGAATATTTACCGGGAGATATCTTCACCGATTTCATAATGGTATACATAAATTAAAGTAGTTGAAAAAAAGAAGATAGTTAATAAAAGAATTTATATTTTATTGTTAAATCAATTATAAGTAAAAAATTCAAAAATCGGCTCTTACAAATTTCCTTTTAATTTAGATAGGTGACATTTTTTTTAAATTTATAAATCAGAAAAACGTTCGGATACGTACGTTTTATTTTTAATAAGCTTTATTCCAAATTATACCTATAATTAAGAATTATTTTATAAACATTAATTTTTTCGGCAGGTCCGAATTGCAAAGATCAACTGACTTCCCGGACTTTTCAAGAAAAGGAAGAAGCAGGGATCGGCAATGTTATTGCAGGAATATTTGCTGCCATAATGGTAATCGCGATATCACTTGCTGCCTGGTTTTATCATCGGCGCAGAGTTGCTGATTTGAAGAAGGAGATGGTTCAAGTGCAATATATCGCCGAACCAGTAACCACGCCTGGTATGTATATAATTTTAGTTTCAATTATAATTTAAAATAATTTTGGAAATCTACAGGTTTTAATTTCTATTAATTTGTTGCACGTCGGTTCACTGCACACAGCTTTTAATTTTTAATTATTCAACACAAGCATAATTACAGAAACAAAAGTATGAGCGTGTAAAAAGATAAAAAGACGACAATTATTATACGATTTTAACTTTTTTTGGAAATGCAAGCTAATAAAATTTTACATTAAATTGTCGTGGCCGGCTTTTCATTTGTTGTATAATTTTTCGTTAATTTAATAACAAATATTTTAAAAAATTTGACTTTGAAGTATATCGGTTTTTGAAAAGTGCTTTGATTCAATCAAAAATACCTATAAAACTGGAAGAAACTATTCAAAAAAGATCGATATAAAATATTTTTGAAGGAATAAATCAAGTTTTTTGTATGGAATCGATCACATATTACTTGGAAATAAAACCTAAGTATAATATTTGGCCACCAAATAAAAATCAATAACTGTTTAAACTACCTGAATTAACAAATGCATTATTTGGCTATTTCTGGAGGTACAAACTTGATTTTTTCGATGCAATTAATTATATATAACTAACTTCTAAATTTTTAAGAACATTTTGATGACAGTAATAAATTTATTATTTAAAAAACAATTGTTTAAACAATTTTTTATTATTTCACGTATTTACAAATAAAATACCAGTTTTTCACGGAATTAACAGCCAGTTATTTAGCAATAACTTTTTGTTTTGAATCGATAATATTGGATCATTGTTTAACCAACCCCAATTTAAAAATGCATTATTTGGTTATTTTTCAGCATTTAAACTTGTGTTTTTTTATAATACTTTTTAAATCATTTTTTTATAATATTTTTATATTTGTAATAATTTTATAATTTTTTGTACTACGTTATTTTCAAAATAAACCTTCCGTTAACCGAAAAAACTCAAGTACTAATTAAGTTTCTTTAATAAAACATCAAGTTTTATCAACTTATAGCAAGGAATTATTGCTAAGTAATTTTAATTATATTCCACAAGAAAAACATTTTTAGTTTACAAATGCAATAGCCGAGAAAAATTTGTTTACGACATTTTAAATAAAAATAAAAATAGCGGATAATTATCGAGCTATAAAACAAAGTTAAAAAAAAGTGTTATGAACAGTTGACTACAAAAAAAAAACAATTTTAAATTCTGCAAAATAGGAAAATAATGCATTTTTTAATTAAGTTTGGTTAAACAATTATCAAATGT
>JAAAKG020098563.1:0-15991 GCA_010014905.2 Druon quercuslanigerum | reverse complement strand
AATTTTACGTCGGAAATAGGTATTGTCGATTTTTTCTATGACCGATTTCATAGTTAATAGAGCCGTTGAAAAAATCTGAAAAATGTGTCCAGTCAGGACTTAATTGGTTAACTGAATCCTCACTTATGGTGGATCAGAAAATCGATTTTAGATATAAATTAAGTTCGATATAACGCGCACATTTTAATGGGTGATACAACCCTTAACTTTTGACATTCATTCAGAAAACTGCACACACAGGGAGATATACGCTCTCATGTATATAAAATTTCAAATCTATTTGGCACTCTCCTAATTTTGTCGAAAAGGCGAGCACGCTGGCTAAATTCTTCAATTCAAAGTCATTGCATTAATTACTTAAGATTTTTTCACTTCCGCTACGCTTTTTGCGCTATTTTGCTATAAATAATCTTAATTCTAAATATCTATATTTTGTGATATATATGGTAATTGGTCTAGGACGATTTTATAAAGAATTTCTAGTGGTCGTCTTGATGACGCTAATTAAAAAATAATTTATATAAAATAGTGAAAATTAAGCACAAAAGAAATAAATTTTCATTCTGAACTTTCTCATCATTTATTTTGTGATTTTCAATATTATTTTTGATAATGCCTTTATAATTCTGAATAAACAAATTAGTATACTAATTAAAAGCGGTAAATTAATACTCGGAGTTTGTAATTAAGGATTCATTGTTGTTTGAATCAATCGAACTGGAAAATTATATTTGCAATGCAATTAAATCAATACTGCCAATTTTACATTATTACGCAAATTTATTGAATACGAAACTTTTTCATACACTTATTTTTACGACAATTTCAAATTCTGTTGAATTATAAAAGAATTAACTTTTTATAAACTAAAATTTATTTAACTTTATAAAATTTTTATGATTAGTTTATTTATTTAGAGCCGGAGATAATTTATTTATTTAAATGGTACTGGATGCAAATATTAGGTACTAATCATCGCCCAATATTGAAATGGTTTGCCATTTTTATGAAAAAATGGCAGATGATTCTTCATCTCAATATCGCGCGCGCATTTTATTTCATATTTTGATTTCGGGTCGTCAGCCATTTCGGTTTCTTTAATTATACTATTAAGTTTATACGCGGTTCATTTTTTACAGTTAGAATCTTAACCAGTTTTCTTATTTTAAGTTTATTTTTATCGAAAATGTAATTATCCAGCCCGGACGCTTTCTCGTTTTCAGAATTTCGTTTCCTTTTGATTTAAATAATTTTTCTTAGTGCATATAATTTATATTTGATTCTTTTTATGTAATACATATTTTTGATTTTCTTAACTTTTATTTAACATATTTCAAAATTGCAATTTATTTTTGTCCGAAAGTGACAGAGCGGAATAATTTGGTTCTTATATATTGGATGGTATAGCAGCATTTTTTTAAATATTCAGTAGAGTCACATTTAATCCGAAAAATATTTCATAGAAAAGTTGAATAATTTGTTTGTGTATGTATTATTAAGAAAAAAAAAACATTTTTGTAATTATTTTAACATCCACATTTTCAAATGCTGATATTCGTATGTTAATAATGTAATTAATATTATCGAGTATTTCATATAATATAGAAAAATGGCACACTTTCACGAAGTCGATAATTCCCTTCAGTTTATCGTATAATGATGTAGTCAATCGCGATTAAAGTTTTGAATTATATCGAACGATACTTGTAATCTAGTCGTCACGATATGTCAATTTTATTAGTTATAATACAAATTTATTTATTTACTATTATCAATGAAGAATTTATTCTTAAGCAAATTCTCTCATAAAATAAAATATTACCAAAATATATTAAAAATTAGAATTACTGCCAAAATAAGACTTCTTTGAATTAAAATTTTGTAGAACGAGCTTCAACGTCACACAAAGTCTCGTTCTTAATTAAAAATTTTCTCATTTTGTCTGCTTCTTAATTATAATTATTTTAATTATATTTTGTGTACCTACCTATTATATTATCAACAATGAAAAATTATTATTCCTAATCTGTCCGCACTTGATTAATATAATAGAGAAACTATCATAGTTCTTAGTTGATAGGAATCTCTTAAAGATAATTATATTTAACAAATTAGATTCTAATAGTTCTATAAAAAGTCTAGTAATAATCGTAAAAATAAACACGTCCAATTATAATCTCCAATTGTAAATGAAAAATATATTAAAAATATAAATTTCGTTTATAATTTTCGTTATATTTTTAAACTTTAAAAAAATACTGAAAATAATTGAAACTATTAAAATATGTATAATTCTCTAAATATGAAAAATTTGTCTTGGCCTCATTAAATTAATCATTTAGATTTTTTATTCTAAAAATTATTTATTATACTGCCACTCGACGAAAAATCGCGATTGATAATTTCAAAAGTTGATCGCGTAGACTGAGAAAAAATATCCTCACTGCATCACTAATATTTTAAATCGATTTGCATTACTTGTAAGTATACATTTCCCAGCAATTCTTTCATAATTGCTATAAAATATATTTATTTTGTGTTTCAAAGTGCAAGCGGCTATTCCGATTGAAATCAGAAATCAGTGTAGGTACTTAATTACTCAACTGATTCCCTTGACAAGTTTCTGATTAATTAGTAATTATCGAATATTCTATCATTAATGATCATTATTGATTCTTCTTAATTATTGATTTACGCCAATTGTCTTCATGTTTGATGTTACAAACTTTGAGAATGAATGTTATCTTTACGAGCTTTTACGATGATCATGAAATAGTAAAGGCTCAAATGATTTAAATTATATTACATATATACTGATATATCTGCTACTAAACTGAATATTTCTTTATACACTGAGAGACTTTCTGTTAGAATAATTGATAAAATAAATGAGAATTTAGTGTAATATCTTCTTATAAAACTAGCGAAGTTAAAACTATAGTACTACATTGTATTCGAAAGAGCGAAAACATTTTTTTAAGTTGCCATACAAAGCATATGAGAATGTCAAACGACTATATGAAAAATAACTCACTCCACAAAAAGATGTAGCCTTCAGAAGGAGAAACTAAATACATAAAATAAAGACTTGATCACTATGAAAAATTGGAACGGATGTGGCGAGATTCGAACCCAACTTACCTAAAGCACTAACGCATTCCCTAATTTCTAAAATACGTTTTCGAGATTATGATATTGTCTATTTTTCTTATTCAAATTATTTTTCGAAAACTCAGTAAAAAGAATATCATTTTTTTATACTGTTAATTCTTGGAATGGAGAATTATAATATTTCGTATTTAGAATATTAATTTATCGTCTTGGTGTTTAAAATACTCGTATGATAATATTAAACTTCGGTATTGTAATACGAATAAGTGTAATAAGACCCGGTTTTCCCTATTTTTAAACGATATTATGCTCAATTCTAATTGAATTTTTTCTTTTATTCTAACAAAAGGTCTCTCAGTGTATTTAAAATCGTCAATAATGTTAAAAAAAGGTTTTACTCTCTATATTATTCTGAAAATTTACATGTCAATTTAAGTTTCGACTTTTTAATGATTTACGAGAAGCTTGTATACATTTGTCTGGAAAAAAATCGATAATTTAATTTTCTTAAAATGAAACTTGTTCATTTAATGTTAGTTAGTAAATATTTTTGGTAGTGAAGTAATTATTAATGAAAATAGCTATATTTTAGAAGGGAGTATGTTTACGTTATTTCAATTCATCAGAGTATTTAAAAAATTTACTCTGGTTAGAACTAAATTGTGAATTATAATAATATTCTAAGTGCACCCCCTTCACCTACCACTTGCAGAAAATTAATTTACAAAGTCATTCGTGGTGAACGGTGGAGAGGGTCCGGCCGCTATGCCTGATCCACTTCGTGACAAACCTCCATATAATCTGGGTTGTGCATAATATCCTTTATCATGTCCTTCAAGATTGTATATCGAGGAAACAGTGGATAAACCTTCGAAC
Source organism: Druon quercuslanigerum (assembly GCA_010014905.2). Taxonomy (NCBI): domain Eukaryota; kingdom Metazoa; phylum Arthropoda; class Insecta; order Hymenoptera; family Cynipidae; genus Druon; species Druon quercuslanigerum. Next base: position 12,004 of record JAAAKG020098563.1, on the reverse strand, counting down.
TGTTATACTCCTCCTGAAACACATAACATTGATCAATATTAGCTAATTGCTCTATTTTTATATTTATATTGAAAGTAAATATTATACTGCACAGTGGGGCCACAAGTCATAATACTAACTTTATATAAACTTAAAATTCCTAAAATGACGTTATAATATGACCAATCAATCATATAGTAAAATATTTTTAATTAGTGTTAACTTTGAACCCGTTTTTTAGATAAAGAAAGACGACCCTATAATAAAATTGGAATCTGGTCAAACGATGTTTGGCAATTCATCTTTTTCGGAAGAAATTTCATCTTTTTTGGTTAAAAATATATCCGTTTTGGTTAAGGATTCGAGTATTTTGTTAAAAATTAGTCTTTTTTTGGATAAAGTTGACTCTTTTTATAAAAAATAAAAATGTTTTTTAGTTAAAATATCATATATAGTGCAAATATTCGATTTCAAAAGAAGCTTATAATAAATCATTTTAAAATGTAAGTGGAACAAGATTCATAAAATAGAATTGGAAAAAATATTACTTTCATTTGAACGTTCAGAACTTCAGGCTCTCTACTTTAAAACATAAAAAGAGTTTGACGGTTTTTTACATTCTCAATCATGAGAGTGGAATGTAATCGTACAAATTTTCGATCTCTGGTTTTCAACACATCTTTACGTTTCGGAACTCACAGACTCCGAAAATCATAAAATTTTGTCGGTGTCTGAAATATTCAATTTCGAAAAAATTGCAGGTAAACCAAAATTCTTCAATTCTTCAAAATTTTGTTTTTTGGTTATGTTCTAGAGATAAAACCTCCATATTTTACGTAAACATTCCTTAGCATATCCTCTAAAAACACCGTTTCCTTCTTTCTTTCCCCCTCCATAATTTCCGAAACAATTAGTTTTCAGGGTTATCATTCAGAGGAATTTTACTTCAAATAAATGCGAAACTATGACGGCAATTTCATTAGAATACGTTAAGGGGCAGATTTAACCTGCTTTTTCTGCCAGGACCTTTTGCTTGAAGTTTATAATATTTTTGTATGACAATTGGATCATTTGGCTGAAAATCAATTTTTTTAAATTCATTTTCTCTAGTCCAAAATTATTATTTTGTTTAAAATCAATCTTTACCGGTTTCAAAATTGACCTACATATATTTTAAAAAACATTCGACTTTTTCTGGAAAACTCAACCCTTTTGTTGAAAATTTACCCGTTCTGTTTTAGGGTTCAACTTTTTTGTGGAAAATTCTTCCTCTTTTTTAAAATTAAATTACTTTTTATACTAAAAAATCTTATCTAGTTGAAATATCAACCATTGCATTTTATTTTAAGAATTTTTTGCTTTGTTCGGCATTCAACTATACTTGGTAGAAAGTGGAACTACATTGTTAAAAATTCGTATTATTGGATGAAAATTCATGCTCTCCTGTTCGATTGTAAAATGAACTATTTTGTGGAAAATTCCTGCTTTTTGTAAATATTAATATTTTTAACTAAAAATGTCACTGTTCCATTTTTGGTTAAAAGTTCATTTATTTTTAGGAAAAAGTTCTCTTTTTTGGTTGAAAATGAACTATTTTGTTAAACATTCGTTTTCTTATTTGTGAAAAATAATTTTTTTTACTGAAAATGTGCCTTTTCGTTTATTTATCTTTTTTTGTTTAAAATTCAACTATTCGCTTCAAATTTTTCCTATTTTGTTGATAATTCGTTTTTTTTATAATGCACCACAAACTTGTAAGCGCGGTCTTCGTTACTTCGGTCTCGGCGTGCTCACACTCACACTTGGGGTGGGCTGATCTCTTTTCACCGTCGTACTGCTTTTCGGTACTGCATTCAATCGCCTTTTCCTTGGGCGCGGGCGCCCGCAATATGCAGGTACGGCGCCGCTCCGCATACCTGTTTTATACCTCCGTCGGCTGTTTGCAAGTTCGTACAGAGCCCCAAACTGTACAGTCTTACAAGTTTCTGGTGTATACAACTAATCTTCTTATTTGAAAATTGATTTTCTTGGTTGAAAGTTCAACTATACTTGGTTGAAAGTTAAACGAGTTTATTAAAAATTCATTTTTTTCTGAAAATGCATCGCTTCAGTTGAAAGTTCTGTGGTCTTTTAAAGAACTCGTCTTTTTGGCTTAAAAACCAACTATTTGGTTGAAATACAACTGATTTTCGTTGAAGTTGAATCTTTTTGTTTGAAAATTCGACCAATTGGTTGGAAATTTAAGAATTTGGTTATAAATTCAATTATTTCATCGCAGTCATCTATTTTCTAAACCACTGAACTTTTGAACCTGAAAACTCAACTCTGGTTAAAAATTCGTCGTTTGGTTGAAAATTCATCTGTTTGGCTGAATATTCAATATATTTCGACTTGAAGTCTCAGGAATTAAAAGTATTTCATATTGAATTATTTCAAAATGACACAATAGATCCATTTCTTTGAGACATTTAACAAAAAAGTTTCGACGGAAATATGTCGTTTAAAAAAAACAAAAAACTTACAAAAAGTTCCTTATTAAATAAAGATTTAGACTCAAGAATTAACTCATGGGTCTTCAATTGAATAGGAGTGAAGTCAGGAGAACGACATTCCAGGACGAACATCGATCCTCCTTTGCTGCTTTCAACTACTTTCATAATATGATTTAGCTTTTCCAGACTTGGAGGGTAGTTCAATTGAGAAACGAAGCTTCTCGTGGCTTCAGGCTACGTCTATATTGCTACCTTACAACTTCTATAATACGCATTATAAAGCGTCAAGTATATAAGAGAAAATGCTTTTTTTCCAATCTCGAGGTATATTATTCTTCCTATCTTTTGCGCTTTTCGTTTTCACATGTCATAGAATGAGGAAAGCAGGCTACAACCACAAAAAAGGTAGAAGATTTTTTCATCACCAACTTTCAAACTCAATTTTGTACTTTCTTTAGGTACTATCGATACCAAATTAGGAAGTGCAAAGTTTCTTAGGGCGTGTCTTTTCATGTTTTAAGGATTGCAAGTAGGGGATAATTTTTCTTCGATTCCAAAGATAAGAGTGCGGAAAAAAACGAAAAGGGACAATAAATTTACTTTTTGATCTGACATTTTATAAATTTGCAGAAAAAAAATTTCATATCACGCGATATAATGCATATTAAAATAAGTTTGATTTCAACTTTTTTTAAATGTAGAGCTCAATTGTTGACTTTTTCAATTGTAAAATCATTAAATTTTAAGCGTATATTTTAAATTTAATAAATTGTAATATGCAGTTTTAATGACTTAAATAAGTAAAACTTAAAAGCGTTTGAATTTGAAAATCTTGGGTTAAAACGTTTCAAATTGATCAGCTGTAAATATATATTATTTAAAGGTGTTCAAAACTGAACTGTTTCTAGTGTTAACCATTGAACAATAAATAATTTTACCAGACGATTCTAAATCTATTCAAAATTAAACAGTTTACCGATTTTACTGTTGAAAATTGAACTGTTTAAATTCGAAACCCTCAGTAGTTAAATACATTTAAACGTTGTGTTGAAACTTTCTAAACTATTTTAAATTTTAAAATAGTTTTGCACTAATAAATGCATGATTAAACGCTTTTATTCAATTAAAAATCATATTCACATATTCTTCCAGTCTAAAAGATTCCATTTTTAACCCATTCAATTAAAAAGATTTTAATTAGAAAAAAGGAATTTAGTTTAATATTTAGCAATATTTAACTATTTATTTAAAATAAGCAAACATAAATTAAACATGCAAAGCGAAACAATTAAAAACCGAATTGTTTGAAACGGAAGGCCTTGAATCGTAAAAATTTCTGGGTGTTTAATTTAAAATTTTAACACTACAATTTTAATTGTAGTTGAAGCCGTATTATTTTTTAATTTTTCCTTCATCGCTGGTGGGACACTTTATATTTTAAAGAATCTGGTCCAATTGGAAATTACGAAAAATTGGTTTTCAATATTTTATGAATTGGAAGAGGTTCATTTGTCATTGTTAATACTTTTAGTGATTTTGAAGCGAGAAAATTTTGATTTTCACTTTTTTATGCATTGGAAATGGGAAACTAAAAAAATGGTATCGAGTTTAAAAGAAGGAATTTTTGGTTTTTATTTATTTTTATTTATAAGAGAAACATGTTTTTATTTTAAATATTTTTATCGAATTGGAAGGAAGGAAATTTTGGTTTTCAGTGGAATTTCTTTTGTTTTGAAGATTTTTATTGAGTTGGAAGGGACGTCATTTTAACTATTGTTTTTTCTTGAATCAGAAGAGGCCATTTTTTCTGTTTAGAACTTTTATTGAGTTTCAGGGAAGAAGTTTTTGGATTCAAGTTCTTTCTGAAGAGGAGCATTTTGTCGTTTTTAAGATTTTTATCGTATTGGAAGGGAGGAAACTTCGATTATAATTTTTTTTGCTCTGAAAGAAAATTCTTTTTAACTTTTATTGTGTTAAATGGAAAGGAAATTTGGTTATGAATTTTTTTCTGAATTGCAAAAAACCAACATTTTATTTTTAAGATTTTCATTGAGAGGACTTGGAGAAAATTTGATATTTATACCGGTGAGATCGAAGGGGGGAACTTTTATTTTCAAGTTTGTACTGAATTGGAAGAGGGAAATATTATTTTTTAAATATTTTTATTGATGAGAGTTGAAGGTAAGGTTTAGTTTTAATTCAGAAATATTTAAACTGTCCAACTTATAAAAGTGTAAAAGTTTTAATTTTGCAGTTAATTTGTCATTTAATTTAAAATTGTTTAATTGGGAAGTGTTGCAATCTTTAATTTTTTACTTTTTTACTTTTGCTTGAATTTTTAAAGCTTAGAATTATAAAATATTCTACTTTGATTGCTTTAATTTGCAGTTTTCTTTTAATGTTTGTAAGAAAGAATTTCAGTTTTAAGAGAGACCCGAATTTTTTCTCTCGAATAAAACAGCCAATCTGAAAGTAAAAGGTCAGAGGTCAAATATGGGAGGTCAGAGAGCACATGTTTAAAATCAAAGATGATAGTTTAAAGCTCAAAGATCAATTCTAGAAGATAAAAATATGATGTAAGAGACCAAAAGTCAAAGTTCAGAAGTAAAAAGCTAAATCCGTGAAGGGTCAGAGTTCAAATATCACATGAAAAAGATCAGAGCATTTTAATGAGAAGATTTTTGCTAGAGGTATCACTATTTTTCTAATGATAATATGGTCTTAAATTAAAACGTTTATCGTGTAAAAACGTTAATTTTGAAACTCTAAAAGGAAAGTTCAAATTTCATTTGATCTTGAAAAGTTAAAGATCCTAAGATAAAATTAAGTTAATGCAGGAGAACCTGAGTTTACATGCATAGTTTTCTCTTGCATAATTTATTCTATGGGATATAAGGTCTATTTAGATAAGGGAAGTAGACGATAACCATTGGAGTAAAAAATAAGTGAAGAGCATCTTATTACCCGATGTTGGCTGGGTATTGGAATATAAAAGACACAGGGCTTTTATACTCGAGCTTAGTGCGAGTTGCTATGCTTCGTTTCGCTCTCGGAAGCATATTTTTTTTGACAATTTTCCATGCTTAAGATTATGGAAAACATTTATTTTGCGTAGTGAATTTAATTTGGACACAAAAGAGAGAAATTTGAAGTAGTTATATATTTATTATAATAGTGTACACGCCCTATAAATTGCATATATCATAAATATATTGTAATTGTCATTAAACAAGTTGATTGCACAAAATCATTATATAGACACATACCTTGAGGACTCTGATTAGATTTCTAAGTCCACTGTATTTTTTTAGCAGCCTGTAGAGATCGTTGGTCATTTGGGTGTTTTCTGCTTCGATTTGAGCCATTGTCATATCTAAAATTAAGAATATAATTTATAATTTTATAACAGTTTAGTGTTAAATCATATAAATAATAAATCAACTATTTCCCTCTTCTTTATACATAGATGTTAGAAGAGTTAGGTTTTCTAAAAAGTAATTGAACTTAAATCCTGATCTTTGCTTTTTGACCCATTAACCATTAAGCCTTGACCTTTCAACTTTGTGTTTATGAAAAATGCAAGAAAACTTTTTTATAAGTCGAAACGTTTTCCCTGATAACGACAGAATTTAATGCCAAACTAACCCCAAAAAAACTTTGATCTCTCTAGAATATGCGGAATCCACCCTAAATAAATCTCTAAAGTTTTAAAAACTCTATAAAGAAGCTAATTCAAAATTTGAAATTTTTCATCGATAATAGGATTTTTCCATACCACAAGGTCCCCAAGAAAGTATCACCCCTCTAGTGCATGTGGAATAATTAGATTAATTGCATTCATCGGTATTGACATCGAAAAGTTTCTTTATGGCATTTTGAATAAATTAAAAAAAATCGCCATTGGACAAGTCGATTTTTGCGGTCGCTATAATTGAAAAAATTAGTCCTTTTAAATTTATCCTTTAGAATTTTTAAAACTTTCGGGGTTTATTTAGGGCGTATTTCACGTGCGCTAGAAGAATAAAATTTGTTGGGTAGCTTTTAGCAAGATATGCGTTTTTCGTAAAAGTCGAAAATTTCAGAATCATCTTCCAACGCTGACATCTCTTTTTGGCCTATGTTCATTTAATTATACAGCTCTATAATATAAAAGCCTTGGAAACTTAGATTTGTTGAATTAATTTTCTTCTCGGAAGTTTGAAGATTATTTACTGAAAGCTTAAATTAATACTTTCCACTCTTTTACGAAAGAGGAAGCCCAGATTTTGATAAACCTGAACAGAAAGGAATGAAGAAGCCAAGTGCAATTGAGCAAATCAATGGGCAGAGAATGAATGTGGTAGAGAAATGTTTGCGCCGGGCAACGAGCCAGCAAATCTCATTGTCTTTCAGTAACATGGGGTAAGTGGTGAGATGGTGGTATACACCTTCGTTTATAACCACTGAACTTATTTCTTAAAGTTCCACCAGTTCCATTTCCACTCGAAAGTTTCAAGAACCTTCTTGCTACTTGCTTTTTCGATCATTGGCTTTTTGCTCGAATAAATACTACACGTCAACTGCTCACTTTTTTACTTGACTTACTTTTTAATCTTTTATCGCACTTTCCCCATTGCTTCATCGAGTTTCTTTCACATTCAAATTTATTTATTTACGCTTATCTACAAACTATGATGGTCCAAAAATTTGACTTGTTTTTCTGTGATCGATCCCCTGCCCTCAATTTGTTCACTTTCGAAAAAGAAATTACTTTTTTTTTGTCAAATCGGCCAACATTAACCCGCACCCCAGGGCTTTCGAAACTAACATGGGGATTTCAATGCGAAAATCTCGGCTTTTACAAAAATGGATAAAAGAAGTAATTGTTATTAAAATAACTTTTTGTAAATTAAAATTTAGACACCTCTTAACCCAAGACGCACAGGTATAGTTCGTGGAACACTAAGAACAGGTTGGCGTACGGCGTGAGTCATCCCATTTTTTCAAATATTATGCTGTTTAGTGATACACTAATAAAAATTCGTTGTTTAAATGGAGCTATTATTTAATAGAAAAACAATGCGAACTTCAGGAAACACTTTTTCATTTAAAATTTTGAACACAGCAAAATAAACAAAATAAAATGTATACCTCAACAGATGAATCAAAAAATAAAATTTTTACTTATGAAAGTATTAAAAAATTAAATTTAGAGAAATGTACTAGATTTTCACGAGATCAAAATATAGAAATATACAAGAACGCCTATATAAGAACGGTTTCGGGGGTTGCCTCGCACTGGCCTTGATATTAAATCGTAAACAGTCCATTGCAAACTGGTGGCGACCCATTGCTGGCATTGCTACACACTGCTACACGGCTTTGAAACTACGTGGGCCCCCAGCCATCCACTGCCTTGTATTTTGCGCGGAAAATTCATTTTTTCTAAATTAATTATTTATATTTTGTAATATACACATTTCCAAGTATTTTTTTAACTAATTTGCAATTGTTTAAAGAATTATTATTTGTTAAAAACCATTTTTCTCGCCCGTTAATCGAAAAAATGTATAATCTTTCGGTATAATTGATATGGATGATGAGTTTAAAAAGAATATTTTTTACTTAACATATTTGGTAATTATTCAAACAATTTTTATTAATTTAAACTTTTTTTTCATCCTGTAAATCGTGTAAGTTATTATTGTATGGAATTAATGACACAGGTAATGAATGCTAAGAGTGATATTTTGTTTTAAGGACATTTTACAATTATTTAAACTATTATTATCACTTGCTTATTTTCGTAGGAAACACGGAGAAAATTCCGGTTGAAAGAGAATAATTATGGTATAAGTTCTGAAATAAAAAAATACTGAATAAGGAGCGATATGGTGTAAGACATTAAAAAAAATGCTCATCTACAGAAGGTATTAGATTTGTCATTTGCAAATGTGTGCGAGCGCGCAGCGCAAGATGAATGCCTAATCGAGCGCGAAGCGCGAGATTCACGAGGTGCGCACCCTGGGGGCGCCCAAATTTGCGAGCCGCGCGCGTGGCGCGCGATGAGAGTGTGCCCACCCGGCGGGAAGATTTTTTAATTAGAAATACAACCATTTAGTTTTTAATTAATTTACTATGGTTAAGAATTCAACTATTTCTAATTCCAAATTAAAAATATATTTGGTTGAATTATCAAACATTATATTTTTCGTTGAGAATTCATCTTTTTGGTTAAAAATTCAACTGATCAACTACTTTGTTGAGAATTCATTTTTTGTTGTTCAAGTTTCATATCTTTGTTTAAAAATTTAATGTTTAAATTTTTTTGTTTAAAATAAAATGTTTTGTTGAAAATACGTTTTTTTTAAAATATTTTCTGTTTGAAATATTTATCTTTCTTAGTTGAAAATTCAACTGATTGGCTGAAAATTAATGTATCTGGTTGAAAATTCGTGTTTTAGTTGAGGATTTAACCCAAAGAAAAAGTTTAGATTTTTTTCTAGACAATCCCCAATTTTTGTAGGTTTCAAAAAAAAGCGAATACGTGTTTTGTTTGTTTTCCATATGAATAAGAATAATAATAATGTTAATAGCTAGTTTTTTACGAATTCTCAAAATTGTAGCCTACATTTTATTTTTTACAAAATTTTTTTGTTTCTTATTGATTAAACAATTTATGTTTATTTAAGAAATTAGTTATCTCATAATAGTAATAATATTATAATAATAATCTCTATTCTCGCATCTATTTCTGAACATATTTGTTATTATCATTACTTTGAGAGTAAATTATGTAATAAATTAGAAGCATTAAAAATGACGAATATGTTTAGAAAGTGCCACTTATTTGCAATATTATAGAGAAATAATTTTAAAAAAAAACTATTATTTCAACAATCAGTAGTAGTTTAAGAAGTCCAAGAATTAGAAGAATTTAATGAAACTTGTTGAAAAATAGCATAAAAACGTTTCTGTAGCTTTTATTTGTCATAAGTTACATTTAAAGAATTTTAATTTGTTTAAAAAGTAAATGCACAACAAAAGGGAGAAAATTTACTGTTCAGTGTGCCCATTCATTAATTTAGCCAAAGCGTTTAGAAAATACCAATAATTGAAGATATTATAAGATTATATATTTTATTTAAATAATAAAAAGTAACTTGCAAAATTAAAATTCAGCCTAAAATTTTGAAACTTGATAAAAAAACTAGCAAGTAGGTGTGTGGTTTTACGAAATTCTTCTGTTAAAAAGTTAGATATCTGACACAAAAGTTAATTATCTAAACAATAAAGCAACAATTTGAAAAAAAGAACATTCCAATTTCATTAAATAGACCATAGCATTAATAAAATTTCCTTAATTCACGATACCCAATGGAAATAACAATTTTAAAATGAATAAAAATTGTGTGAGCCATTGAAAATTAATTAACAAATGCATGCAATCTTGTAATTTACTTATTCATAAGAATATTTGAAAAAATTAGAATAAAGTAATAATAATTAAGGTAAATACTACGTAAAATCATTAGTACACTTGCATGGGATAGTTTTTGGTGCACTTTAAAAGGGGCTCAGGGGAGTTAAAATAAAAAATAGATAGAACAATTCGAAACTTTTATTTTGTTAGGGCTCGCCAATGAATATGTTTGAAACAATATTACTCCCTAGTTTTGAGTTAATACACTAGAACCTGAATGTGAGTAACCTGGACTTACGAGGTTCCTAGAATTTCAGTCCTCGCCATTTTCTTTATGTGGGGAACGCGGAACCTAAAGGGAGGCAATGGTCAGTCATGCGCGACAAACATCAGAGTAGCGGCAAAGAGGGCAGTGCGCGGGTACTTATTTACTCAAGCGCGTATCTTGCGGAAAATGATGTATTCCAATTGAAAATATTTTACACAGCCCTTAATGTTTATGTTTGGATTCCCTGGATTTACGATCAAGCCCGGTGCAAGGTGTGCGTGTAACTGTTCTTAAATCCAAGTTCCAGTGTAATTCTAAATATTCCTAGTAAATATAAAAGAGTAATAATATATCACCTTCATGCGGAGTTATAGAGCACTCGGTAGGGACATATTTTGCATGGAGGAAATTGCAAGGAGGGCTAGGATCTCCGAAATTTGGTGAGCATGGCACAAATATTTTCGCTGAGCCTAGAAATTTCGTAATATTTATGTCAAATGTAATATGTGAAATTGTGAAGCACCTTCAAGTCGCTCGATCCGCTCCCTTTTGCTTTCTGCTTCTTCCGCGAGTCGAGCCGTAGTTTTCACACCCTCTCCGCTTTTATGGGTTTTCTCCATAATGGTGCAAGCTCTCAGGACGAAGGCCGGCACCGTTTCCTGCTTTTCCTGTCGCGGTATATCAACCAAAATCCAATACTGAGTCTCCAACTTAATTACGTCCTGTAAAACCAAGAAAAATGTGTTGTCTTTAAAAAGAACACATTGTCGTAATAATTGTAATCGCTTTCCTCATCGCTTTATTGCGTATCGCGATTAGCTAAAAGTGTAATGTAGGGGCAACCAGCACGAGGTGGATACCACCAGTATGAGTTGAATAATGGAAAAGTGAGTGGGCTTTAAAACACAATGTCTTTAGTATTTTTATGAGTAGTAATATATGAAACGAGTTTTATAATCAGTCTTTTTATGACTTTACTTGATATTTTTTATTTGAAAACTTTATAACTTTGTCCGCTGAAAGATTATACTCGCCTACAAAAAATATAAATTTTTTGTCTCCAGAATGTATCGGGTCGCTTTTAAGAGATGTTTTGACGCTCATTCCGAATCCGATAATAAAAACATCATATTACATACAGTTATTGAGAAAAACGGGGTTAAGGGCTACCAAAATCGCCTTTTAGACATATTTTACTGTCAGGAAAAATGACCGAGATGTGGTAAAACCTTCTACTTGGGCGGACGAGAAAGACAAAATGGTCCTTATCCAGTTTTCCATTTCATAAGTTTAAAAACGGCGTATTTTTTCAAGAAGCACCAAAATATAATAAGGACTTTTTCGACACTGTTAAATCTATGCAATCTATACACTACCGTCGGAAATTATGAGATCGATTGACGCAAGCACTATTAAAAATCACTACTCGCTTTGAACCATGATAACTCAGCGAAATATAAAATGATAGGGCATTTTTAAAAGAACTGTTGAAAAGCCTATTTAATTCCACGTCTAGTAATGCCAAACAGATTTTTTTTAATCTGCTGAAGAGAATACAGCACGTGATAAGTTTTAAAAAAATATTCTAGATTTTCTAAAATTTTGTACCTCGACTTTAACTTTTAGCATGACCAACGATAATTGTGGCAAAAATCTGAAAATTATACGACATAGAGCCTAAAATTTTATCTTTAATTTAAGCCAAAGAAACTTGAAAAATCTTCATCGGTTCCCAAGATACGATTAAAAATGTTCAATCGTATCTGAGATGAGTTTTCGTCGACGATCTGCTGCTCGCATCCTTCGTTGAGGCAGGACCGAATAGGCCACGCACAGAGGTGGTGCTTGATTGGGGCTCTCTTA
>JAAAKG020098552.1:0-15991 GCA_010014905.2 Druon quercuslanigerum | reverse complement strand
TATATATATATATATATATATATGCTATGATATTGCCAACGAATTGCATATTTTCATTTATTTTATTTTCCAAGATTCATGTTTTTAATATTTACTCACCCTATAGACTTCTAAAACTGCATTGTCTTCTGCTGCCGGAAGTGCGCTGCTTCGCTTCCGCCGTATTAAACTTTCATTTTCAACAGGTTTATGAGATCCTATTTGATTGAAAATTTTCAAATCTGAATCCACCCTCACCACGTATAAATAAAGATAAATAAATGCAATAACTTGTAACAAAAATTGCACAAAAATGAGATAATAAATAACTCTTGGCTGCTGCACAGGCTTTCCTTCCATCGCTGTCATTTTTCACTATTCAATCATGGCATCATAAAGTAGTCATTATCAAAATTATCACTTAGGAAACGACCCACTCGCATTATATTTTAATCCACTGTCTTGAAAATTATATTTTTTCATCTTCAAAATATTAAAACACTTTCCACTATTATTCCATTAATTGAAGAAAACTGCCAAAACAATTTTGTAATGCGACCATGTTTTAAACTTTCGGTAAATATCTTGGTCCAATGATAATTTATGGGAAATATTAAACGCTTGAACAGCATTCAAATTTATGTCGAGAATAATTAAAAACTTTGAAGGGAGAGAAAATAACGAAGAGAGAGTAGTTTTTAACAAATTCAAAGAGATGGATATTTTTTCTGCTGGATTTACATTTTTTAAGGTAAAGGAACACTGAAGTTTATATAACTATGGATTCAATTAATATGATTTAATTAAACTTATTTCACTTTGACTAGATATTTCATTGCAGGAATAATCTCCGGGAATAATAGAACGAGAATTTTCTAGTCGAGAAAAAAGTTGTGAACTTATACAGCAATTGAAATTTAAGGACGTCAGCTGGTAACGATAGATTTATTTAAGTGTGAATTTTGATTGAAATTGAATGGTATTTACGACTCGTATGTGATCAAGGAGTGTAATTTTATATCGATAAAGAGGAAAATTTATTATTTCTAAATTTTCTGAAAATATTTTCCTAATCCACGTTAAAAACTCTAAATGTAAATCAAGATGTCTATGATTTCAAATTATTATTTTAAATCAAAGTAACAAGGAATCAATTGCATGTTAATTTAAAGCTTTAGTAATGTAAAATGAATCTTTGTATAAATATACACTTAAAACCAGTATAATTGTATTAATGAGTCTAATTTTCGAGAATAGCTTGTACGCTACATAATTATTCATTAGCTCGTAGCATGGTTAATATCAGGTAGCTCATACCTCACCATTAGAATTTCCAAAATCGCTAACACTCATGTTTATAGTTAAAATTACGAAAATTTTCAAGTAACACTTACTGTTTGAAAAAGGAAAAAAGTATTATAATTTATAAAAATATTTTGCCAAAGGAAAAACAGAAAATTCATATTAACCATGTAAGTGTCATTTTTTCTACGTTTTCTTCCCTTTGCAATTATCTAAACTGCCGCTGCAGATTTTAGTGAAAAACATTTTAATTTTAGAAGGTTTAAACAATTTTTTTTGTAAACATTTGTTTTGAGAATTATAGATATGGAAAAACTATTAGCGTCATTCGATTCTACGGAAAAAATCATTCTATAAAACACATGCGTATTGTACAATTGTTTGCTCCACCCAATTTGTAATATATAATATGATTATAAATTATATAACGTGGGATTTTTTATTTATACTGTGACACCAATTGATTTCATAAAAAAATTATGAACCATATATGTAATATCTTTAACTGAATCAAATAGAGTTTGAAAAATTGTAATTTTTCACTTTTGAGCCTTTTATTTGTGTTCCAGCATTTTCCTGGTATTTCACTAATATATTTTATGTTTTTTAGAGCTTAAAAGACCATTAAAAAAATTTCACGTTTCTTAAAATGGTTATGACAGAGGACGATTTTTGCATATTTCATAACAAAATATTTCTTCTTAATTTTAAAAAAATGTTAATTTGTCATTCTTTAGCCTTTTTTGTCTTTTTACATGTATTTGGTATTGTACTGATATATTTGATGTTAAGTCGAGTTTGAAAAACTATTTTTTACGATATTTTTCTAGAAAAGTGTCAATTTTTCTAATGATCTATAGAGCTCTATCAAATCTTGAATATTTTTTTGTTTTTAAACAATTTTAATTTTCAGAACGTTTTGCTGCTCCCCTGAATTTGTTTTCGTTGCTCTGCCGCAACACCCTCAAGTTATTGATAGTTTAAAGCAACTTAAACAAGTAAATTGTCTGCAGAACAAATTTTAGAAAGTTTCTCTACAGAAAAGCGATTTACAATGTGTAAAAAATTTTAAAACAAATTTTTTAAATTATAATTCTTGATTTATTTTTTTAAATATTTCAAAATAAGGATGAATGAAAGGCATTTCGAACTTGATGCTCGACCGTATAGTTCCGTAGGGATATAAACGGATTTACGGTACGTGCAGCGAATGAGGATCAATCATTTACAGATAGTAAAAGAGTTCTCAGCAGTGTCCATGAATGAAAAATACTTATGTTCGAAAATTCAATATTAAAAAACCAAAATTAGGTTTTTCCTGCAAATATACCTTCTTATTTTTTAATTGTAATTTTTATCAATATAAAGCTTCTTATTTAATATTTATTAATTATTTATTAAAGAAGTAATCAAATGAAAAGCATTCACAAGTATTTAAATTTCAAGACATTTTCAATCTGATTCTCTAATTTCCTATTTGTTTTCAAATTTGAGTAATAACTATATAACACCATTAATTTATTTGACCACATTAAATAGAATTCAAAATAAACCGGAAATAAAAACTATACACTTAATAATAAATAAAAAACTACCGCACTCAAGTTTTTAAAAACAAGATAACTTACATTCGTTACCTTCAAGCATTAACATAAATAAAAAGGATAATAAAAGTTGACCCTTTTTCTTACGAATTTGGCGGGAAAATTGCAATTGCGCGCACGGAGCGAATAGTGAACCGATTGACGTCCGCGAAGGGACTATCAGAAGAACAACGAATGAACGGCGGTGAGTGGTCTAAAGTCGTCGCGACGCCGGTGAGCGTCACGGCTCTAGAGAGAAAATGACGCCTGCGCTTTTAGGACTTGCCTGTACATACAATCGGAAGTTTCCTACATTCTAACAGACTTGAAGCATTCATGGCACGTATAGGAATGTAGAACATAAGAACTGTCGACACCACGATGCAATGCGTTATTTACAAAGGACGTTCTGTATAAGCGGTAGAAGCACCCTGTCGATAAGCCTACCCTGATTGCCAATTAACGGCCTCATTCTGCCGGACGTCTCTACCGCCATCACCGATGCTGCGAGTGAGCGAAAGGCGATCCGATCTAAATGATCGTTAAATCAGATTGTGTCATCGAGCTCGCGGCAACTGGTGCGGTAATTACGTTCCGTAATGTTTAACCCTCCCTCCGCTTTTGGGCTGAGTTGAAACCGACTTTGACAGGTTGAATAATGCAGTCCCAATGATCTATTTCCAATTGCTCGAGGTATTGTTTCAGCAAAAGGTACCAACAACTATAAAAAATTTATGTCAGAGGAAATTAAATTTGAATCATCTTACACTAATTGTGAAGCACGATGGGATTATGGAAATTATAGCTTTAATCTAAATTCTTTAAAATTTAATTTAATGTGATCGAATTCATCTTCGAAAAAATTTCGTTGTTTCTATCAGGCGGCTGCGAATTTTGAATTCTCTAGGAAAGTGACTATGCACAAAAAAGAAAAATGGGATTATAGAACTTTTAGATTGATCTATAATTCTCATGTTATTTATTTAAATTATACGTTCATTCCGCAACACTGCTTCAACCCAAGTTGCTGATCAATCTCTCTAGCAATCACCCCAAGTGAAGATCCTCACAAAGTCGTCATGTGAGGTTCTCCACTTAGGTCCATTAGTATCCAAGGTCTTTTGTTTCAGGCGTCATTCACTCTACTGACACTCTTCTTATTAACTATTTTCCGCCATGCTTTTCTGTCCTGGTATGCATTTTTAAAACTTAATTTTTTTATTTATGGCAACTTATCGTTCTAATTGGTTCAATCTGTGAACGCGATCAACTGATCACATGACAATCATCTTTTGTGAGCCCAAAATTGAGCTCATAGATGTATGATTTAAATTATTCAACTCTAGAGTGACACTGTGCTCCCTCTAATGTCACTATATGCTTGAGAAGCATAGTGTCACTATGCTTACAGGCATCGAAAATGGCTGAAATTATGAATGTATTATGAAAAGTCCAGTTTACAGGTTTCGTAATAAATTTGCGGCAAAAATAGGTCAAAGTCGAATTTTCGCCTGATCCGGAACTTTAACATAATTTAAAAAATCCTGCTATTTCTATGATTCTGCAAATTTTTATTTCTCGATGAAAGTAATTATGCAAAAAATAGATTGAGGAGAATGGTGCTGAGTCGATACAGTAAGAGTTGTTGTTTAAAACAAAATTAAACAGGGTATAATAGTGCTTTTGTGTCTGTATTCAGATACCGTGTTCCTTTATCCACAATTCTATGTCATTCGGAGCAGCGTGAAATGATTTTTGCTGTCGCAATGCAGCACAAAGTAAAAAAGTCGATTTTTGCCATTTTTCAAAATGGTGATCCTAAGCCGACATCCCTGGTTGTGAGTCGGCATATAATGCTTACAGCTCAAATGCAAGAAAAAGGCCAGGTTGTGTTAATGTTAGCAGGAAATTGACAAATTTAAACAATTTACAATGAAAAAACATATTTGGTGCCCACTCAGCACCACTACGAACGCTTACACATTTCATGCTATTACACCACTCTCCCCTTTTTTTGCATTAGTGTAGTAAATTCAATTTTGATATGATGCTGTAGTGAATTTTAAGTAAACATAGGGAAATTTCAAATTATCGCTTCAACCCTGGCTTTAAAATTTTCTACAAAATTCCTTTTTGTAGATTTACATACGTAAATTTAGAATTTTAACCTGATTCTAAATTGTGAAATGTTACCGAAAATAACATCTTGTTTCTAGGCGGGGGCACACAAATTCAAGTTCAAGGTTTTTCTTAGTAATAGGTACGTTTAAGATTTTTCCGGGTTTTTTTTTCCAATCTCGTATGTTGGTAGTGAGTTAAATTTTTGAATCCTTTTTCTAATGTTGATCCTAAGAGTTTAAAAGAAAAGTTTTTCGCTTTGCCAGAAAATTTCACCTCCTGTATGCTGGGTTTGAGCCAAATTTGAGTCAAAATTAAAAGTTATTTAGTCAAAAGCAGGAATTTTCGTTTTTTTCATAGGATAAGTATATAAGTCTAGATAAGTATTTTTCTCAGTATTCTCACTATTTTTTCTCGCATGAGATACGCATTAAAGATACATAGGATACGTATTACAGACGTGTAACACATCCCCATGTAAGCAATGAAGTTGGTAGACCCAGAACATTGTGGGCTAGGAATTTTGACGGACAATAGCCATTTTACTGACTGATTAAGGAATAACTAAGAAACCGTAAAAAAGCTCCGAATTATACAGAAAGTATCCCAAGCAGAAATTCCCTCATCTTTCCCTATTTGAAGTTGGGTTCCGATGGGGTCCCTATCATAATATCTAGTCTAGAAAAACTGGTTAAGGCCCCTATAAAAATATCTAGTCCAGAAAAAACTGGTTAAGGCCCCTATCAGAATATCTAGTTTAGAAAAAACTGGTTGGAGCCCCTATCAGAATATCTCGCCTAGAAAAAACAGATAGGTGATCTGTCAGGTTCTAGTTAACAATTTCGTGCCTCGTATAGGTATCGCAAATCTATCTTTATACATTTTTTTAAGAAAAAAATTCCATCCTTATGAAAAACTATCAGTGTTTAGAAAAAATTACATTTTCTGCCATTGTAAAAAGTTTTAAGGTAGTCTACGACGGGAAAAAACGAAATATTACAGGCAGAAAAATGTCAATCGAAAAAGTTATTTGTTTAAAAATTATTTTACTGGTATTACTGTTAATAGTTTGTATATTTTATATTTAAATAGCGTCGTATAATAATAAATATTTAATTAGAAAAAGAGAGTTTAAAATTTCTTCAGCTGTAGCTTATGAGTATGGCTTTTTCATCGACTATCAACTTGAAGGTTGATTTAGGTATATATGTAAGTGTTCGATACTCCGTAGCGTTAGAAATTTTATTTGTAATTTAATCCCGTGTGGAAATCGCCCTAATAGTCCCTAATAATATGGGGCTTTGTTAGGGGCCCCAGCAGCTTACCCTTATTAGGGTACCCCTCATCAGGACCTTCTGTGGTCCGAATATGGCAACCCTTTTAATTAATATGACTTCCGTAATAAGCCCCCTATTGTGGCCCGGGACAGGATCGCCTTAGACCCTAATTAATTTACATGATCAAAACATTTTTTTAAATATGAAACAAAAAAATCTGACAAGCTAACGCTTCATGTGGCGACATTGAGAGGTATGAAATGCTCGATTTATGCCGGACCTGAACTCATTCGTTCTAACTGTGCACGTGTGCATGCACGCTCTGCGTTAACACCACGTAAATAAAAACAAACTCTTGGACCATTTTTGCAAAATTTTGGACCATTTTGAAAAACGTTGAAAGTTTCAGTGAATTATTGTTCTTATATTAAATTGATAGCAGTAAGTACTCAGATCAAAATAAACCTTTTAGCAGATTAGCAAAAAAGAACATTGTGAAATCGGTTGTGAATGACGTTTAAAAGTTAGGCCATTGTGTCCTACGCGTGCCACATATGAAAAATTATGTTTATATTATTTATATTTAATAATAAGAATTGTAGATTGTTTCGTGCAAATTATTTTAAATAATTTTATTTATTTATTTGGTTAAAAAGAAAAGCGAACCAATTTTTGAAACATATGTGAAGACGCGTGAAAATTCGTTCACAAAAATCGTTTGCTGTATATTTTTCATATATTAAAACAGTATCCGTAATTTCTGTTTATACATAAATTGTATTTTTTATCACTATCCACATTTCAGATACCTGAAACTATCAATTTCATAGAATAGTGCACATCAATTCAAAAATCTCTACCTAACGTATAAATAAATACGTCACTTCACAATAATAAAGGCCCTACTGGAGTTCTCACGAGGATTCCTCACATTAATTCAGCGATAATAAGGATTCTTGTTAGGGCCCTCAATAAATTTCCTTTGACGGCCCATAACAATTTTGCGTTACCAAACTGGTACGGCCCCTAAAAATTTGCCTCGTGCGGACCCTAAAAATAATATGGAAACCCCATCAGACCCTCAACAATACCCCATCAAGATTTCTATACGGGATGTTTAAAAATGTAATATATGTATTCACTCTAAATAGGACCATTAATGTACAAAGTGAAAATACTCGCAATCAATTAATATTTATTTTTTAAATACTTTTTTGGCATATCAATTAAAGATTCAACTCAATTAAATATACATCAGGTAAAAGAAAGGATCTAGACTGGGCCCTACTAATCGTCGGGCGATAACAGGGCACGCTCGTTAGGACCTGCTTAGAAGTTCTAGCTAGAACATGACTAAAACAGCGTTACATTACTAGTCAGGCCCTCTACATTTTCCTTGACTAACGCCCGATTAGAAATAGGGAAATCTATCCAGGGCCCTATTAAACCGAGATCGGAATTTCTACATGGGTACCCGTAAATTTTTAAAATAACTGAAACTATACTAAGGCTATACTGTTCCTGTTTTAACGGAAAATGCTATAACTTTAATAGACTCTTTTTTCTCCGTATATGGAATTTATTAGGTGCATCGAGTGACTGGAAAGAGCAAAACATAATTAAAACAAGTATATACATATAAATAATATGTGTTACATGATTATAGGTATTTACTGGTTCATTGAAGTCCCGTTAAACTGCGGCTTAACCTACTGTACACTGAAAAACATGTTTTAGCTGTACTAGCTAGACGTTTACCTGTAATTCGTATTGTAAGAAAATATAGCTGCGTTCACTAAATTTCCAGCTGTTTTACCCAAATATCTAGCTGTTTTATGTCATTTTCCATCTAAAAATTATCTAGCTAATTTACTTAGATAATTTGTAGTATGCAAAATTTAGCTAAAACAGTAAGATATTTAGGAAATACAGCTAGAAATTTAAGTAACACATCTATATTTTTTTACATGATGAAATCCAGCTAAGCGTCTTGCTGTGGCAGCTAAACCATTTTTTCAGTTTTCTACATGCATTTCTTTCAAAAAGCACGGTGATACAAAGAACCGTCTGTCCATAGCAGTCCTCACTGCTAAAGTATCATTGAAGTCCTTTAGCATGAGTATCTTTATTGCCGGTCGACCCCACTTCACCGGGCAAGGGCCTGTGAAAATTGTTCTTTACTAGAGGGAGAGAAAAATCTAAGTACAGTAATGTGAACACCTCTAATGATGTTATGTTCTGTTGTGTTAAAATTACTGTATGCATTTATTTTAATCGCATTCAGTGATAAACGCGCACCTGTAACCGACTTTATGAGCAGTAGCCGAATTTGCTTGGACGTTTGACCAGGAGAAGGTAAACTGCATAAAACCATCATCCCGAGCACAGCCAATTTTCCGACTGTCGACTTTCCCGTGAATCCATAACCGTGAGGTTATGAATGTTCAGGATGACACTCGTGAAGGTAATTTATCCTAAAGATAATAAGTGTTCGAAAAGTGAGGTATGTAGAAGAAAATAGAAGTGTAGAAGTTTATAAAAGTTCAGTTACATAGTGTAAAAATAGTTTATATACTATGTTGCAATTATAGTTCTGCAATGCGATTTAATAATAATAAATAAAATATATTTTGCATGCTGATTGAATGTTTCTTTTTGTTCGTTTGCACAGTGTGAACAATTAATTTTTAATTTAATATTTTCTTAATCGCAGAAGAACTGTACTTGTAATTATTACGAAATCACGTAATCCATAACACGGCACGACATAATCTATAATCAAATGAGGAATTAACAGGGAAATAGAGCAAGGATCTAGAAGGGATCTTACTGTTTAGTCAGGCAATAGAAAGGCACCCTCGCTCGAATCTGGTCAGAGAACGCAGTGAATACACGAGCGTCATTTACCAGCGTTCCCCCATCCGAGTATTCGCTACGCTCGGTAAATTAAAGGAAGACTATAGAATAAAAAAACAAAATTCGCCATAATATTTTTTTCGTTCGAACGAAAGGTATTTGTCTTGAAGCGAAAGGCGCCCGCATGAAGAAAAATGGATGTTGAAATGTAGATGTTTAAAGAGTAAGATTGTAGCACCTAACATGCAAATATTCTTTCCAAACTTTTATATCTTTTTGAAATGTTCGGCGTACAAATATTTTTATGTTAAACTTAAACACATTCAGATGTTAAAACTGTCCGAGCGCATGCGCATCGCGCATTGGAATTTCAACAATGATCTTAAGTTTCTGGTTTATTGATTAACACATTTGCCAAAATATTTATAGATTTCAAATAAAATTGGAGTTTTAATAGATTGAAATAGATATAATTTAAAATTTAGATTACAGATAAGTCGTTCTCAGATTAATTACCCCGTATTTATTTTAAATTAAAAATATTGAACATCACCTCAAGTTGACTGAATGTATCATCTGATCGACATTGCATACCCTGTATCTGTTTTTCGTTCGTGTACGAGCATTAAAGTTTAATTTTAAATTCACAAATAAGTTATCAATTAATTCCCTAAATGACCATAAATAAGTTAACTCCTCAAATATTTACAGGCGTTATTCTCGTGCAGAAATTTTCCTATCTTTTCCTATTTGAAGTTGGGTTCCGATAGGATTCCTATCAGAATATCTAGTCTAGAAACAACTGGTTGGGGCCTCTATCAGAATATCTAGTCTAGAAAAAACTGGTTGTGGCCCCTATCACAATATCTATTCTAGAAAAAACTGATGAGTACTCTGTCGGGTTCTAGTGAAGAATTTCGTGCCGCGTATAAGTATGGCAAATCTATCTTTATCCTGTTTTTTTTTTTAAAGCAAAAATTCCAACTTTATGAACAACTGTAAATGTTCAGAAAAAATTACATTTCCTGACAATGTATAAAGCAGACTACAACAAGAAAAAACGATGTATAACAGGAAGACAAATTTCAATCGATTAAAATTATTTATTTAAAAATTATTTTATTGATATTCCTGTTAACAGTTCGTATATTTTACATTTACATAACGTCGTATAACAATATATATTTAATTCGAAAAAGAGAGTTTTTAATTTTTTGAGCTGTAGCTTATAAGTATGGCCTTTTCACCCTCTTTCAAATCGAAGGTTTAGCGTAATGGTTAATATTCCCGACTGCTAGGTGATAGATTTAGTTAGAGGTGTAGGTGTTCGATACTCCGTGGCTTTAGAAATATTATTTGTAATATAATGTTTGAAAATTTAATATATGTATTCACCCTAAATAGGACCGTTAATATTTAAACTCAAAATACTCGCATTCAATTAATATTTATTTTTAAAATACCTTTTTTGTCATACCAATTAAATATTTAACTCACTTAAATATTTATCAGGTATTAGAAGGGGCCTAGACGTGACCCTACCCCTCACCGGGCGATAAAACGACACTCTCGTTTGAGTCTAGTCAGAAGTTCTAGCTAGAACCTGACTAAAACAGCGTTACATAACTAGTCAGGCCCTCTACATTTCCCTTGAGTAACGCCCGATTAGAAATAGGAACATCTATCCAGGGCCATGCTAAACCCCGATCGGAATTTCTACATGGGTCGGACATAACCGTACATGTAATATCTCGGATATTTCAGTTAAACATTTTGGATGTTAGAGAGTAACATCTCACTTTGTAATATCTACAGATGGTAATTTTGAACATGTGAATTGTTGTCCTATAGTTAAATATAAAATATGTTAATCCTGAACATCTAGATTTTACGTTTGAACATCCACTTTTCTCCGTGTGACCTTTTTACATTCTCATCAGTTAATAGATTTGTGTAAAATTTGACTCACCGAGTTTTTGTCAAATGCCCACGTTTTGAGAACCCCGAAATCCGAAAAACAGATTTTTACGAATGCCTCTGTCTGTCTGTGTGCATGATACGATTTGAAAAAATAAAATCTTACAAACTCGAGTGCGAAGCACGAAATACGTGATGAAAATCTGTGCGTTAAAGCCGAAGCAGCTTTAACAAAAGAGAATTCACAATCACAAGTAAAAGTGTGGGTAATTAGTACAAAGACCGATCACATAGCTCAAGGTAAATACATTATCAAGCGTGAAGCGAGAGTTAAATATATTATCGAGCGCGAAGCGCAAGAACCAACACTCGCGTTCCCTTGGCTGGAAGATTTTTTAAAATGGTTTGGCGCTACTTAATTCAACGAATTCAAGTCTTATTGATCTAATTTCATATGCATATTAAAATAATTTCGAATGTAAATTTCAATGATTGTATATAAGCAAACTTGCCCACTTATTCCTATATCTTGCATTGCTTCCTGAAAATAATAATATTTTGAATACTTGCATTATAATCATAATGAGAAGTTATTAATTTTATGCGTTTTATGTGAACACTATCGCGAATTTTTTCAAATCTCCACGTTTTCAGACCCTCCGAATTTGAAAAAAGTTTTTACGATGGCGTTTCTCTATCGTCGATATCGCTATTGTCGTCATTGTCATAATTTTCATCGTTGACATCATGGTTGTCATTGTCGTCATTGTCGTGGCTGCTGTCGTCGTCGATGTCACTGAAACTGTCATCGTTGTCGTTCTCGTTCTCGTTTCCCTTCCCGTTCTCGTTATCGTTATCGTTTTTATCTGCATACCGTTTACCTTTTGAAAGACTAATTGTATCAGATTTCGCTTAGTCTCACGTTTTTAGGGACCAAGAAAAGATCGAGCTCGTTAAACAGCATTTTTTAACAAAGGTTTGTGGCATAAACTTAAATAAAAGAATAATAAATTTCATTTTGTGGCCATAGGATGCGTAGTTTTTGTAATATTCATAAAAAACAAAATTGAAAATCACAAAATAAATTACATTTTTGGACAAACGACACGAGGCACGAAAAACAAAACAGTATACAAAAGTTGTTTACCCAGAAAACATTTATTTTGGTAAATAACAAAAGTTTTCGCCCAAATTATATTTACAAATAGGGTTGTTTCCAAAGTCTTATAGCATATAAAATTCGAATTTCAAAAACGTTCATAAAATATTTATTACATATTGCTTACTATTTTTAATTTAATATTGAAATATGAATTTTCTATCACGATGTCGATTGGAGGGTCCATTTGACGTCAAATGGGTCGGATTTTCCACCAATCAGAGCTTATCTTAGTTTTTTTTTCTATGCGCACATCGAAATTAAAAGTCGCGAAATATATTGTTTGAAAAACATTATGAAGATTATTTCCCTCGCACTCTGCGCTCGATTTATGTATATTCCCCACACTTGTACCCAGATTTTTTAAAACTAAAGGTCAAACTATCAACAACAGTAATTTGGTGATAGTGAATTCTCTTTTGTTAAAGCTCCTTCTGCTTTAACGAACACATGCTCATCACGTATTTCTTGCTTCACACTTAAATTTGTCCCTCAAACTGTATATCATCTCCATAAATATATATTATTACAATTCATAACATGCATTGATATTCAGACAAACGTAGTTCTCTAAAAATTTTCAAATGCTCTAAATTTTTGAATTTTTATCCAAAATAGCTGGATCACGAACCTGACCTTTAGTTTCCCACACTTAGAGAGCGTGCCAAAGAAAAATCAAATAGAATAATTTTTTCAAAAGTTATCGTGCTCACAGCCTGACAAACATACATACATATATAGATACATACATACATACATACATTCATGCATAGAAAACACAGAGAGACAGCTTCTTTCTTAAAAACCTGTTTTTCGGTTCAGGGAGGCTTAAAACGTGAACATTTAACAAAACCCGCGGGGGGGGGGGGGGGTAAATCTTACACAAATATAATACCTTCTCTGGAAGAGAATGTGCAAATTTATTATTTTGCCATGAATAATGTTTCTTTGATAGTTACTTTATTGTTTTTAAGAATAAAACAAAAACTACACATTCTATCAAAACGTCCCCAATAACAACTTTGTAGATCTTTTGTGCTTGCAGAATTTTGGTTTAATCATGATTTGTCGTACCTTGCATAGTTTGACCGTAAAATGGAATTTTTGATTTTTGAGTGTTTTTTGTGCAATAAAAATTTGAATTTTTGATTTTCTAACAAAATTCAAAAAGTCGTTATGAGAATCTTGTAGTGTGTCTCAAAAGAAGCATTTTTCTTGTATTGACTTTTTATCATATTGTCCGTTGTTCGGCTGAAAAAGCTAATTTTCGTTTCTTTTAATCAGGATAATTTGTTAGAATTTTAGAGTACTATAAATACACGCATATATAATTTTCAAATTTTGTAAAAAAAATTCAAAATATGCTCACTTTTCGAATTTTGATTAAAAATGTCAGGATAACCAACTTGACCTTTAGTTTCGGACACTAAAAGAATGTACCAAAGGCCAATCCAATCTGTCAATTCTTTTGAAAGTTATCGTGCTAACAAACTAAAAATTTACAGACACACAGACGACATTGGAACGAAGTCTTTTATATTAATAAAAAAGTTCCCTCTCGGTTATTTCATTCTTTATTGTGCCTTTTCTCAGGCTCCGTAATTTCTGACATACTGTGTTGGCAGCAGCAGGGGCTCTCCGACTCTGAACATCAAAGGTAAACGTTCTCATGTCATTCTTAGGAAGAGATATACGCATATAGATATAGGGGAGCTGGTTCAAGAGGTATAAACCAGTGCAGTACAAGGTGGATACCAGGACGAACTGAATAATGGAAAAAAGTGACTGGCTTTTAAAGTATTATAAAAATTCTGCAGTTTTTTTCTTTTTTTTTTGTAGAATTAGTTTTAGCGAGTTCTATAATAAGCCTTTTTACCACTTGCTTGCTATTTTTTAATTAAAAAATTAAAAAATGTTTTTTGACATCGAGATAAAAATTTTGTTCGGTGACAGATTATCATTTTTAAGGAATTAGACTACTTTAACTAATTTTCCACTGGTTCCTTCGATTCTTGTAACCTGTGGATTCAAAACTGTGTAATAATGAATAATTCTCTTGATTTTCATTAAAGATATATTTTACGTGTTTTTATGAAAATCTTAATTCGGTACAAGATGAATAAATAGTTGATAGGTTAGGCTGGGTGTCCAAGTATTTTTTTGCATATTCATATACAATTATTCGTAATTTTTTGTTCCCTACGACAATTTTTATCAAGGATTGTAATTATTGCATGTTAAATACAGCACCGTTTAAAGCTCGTGCAATTTTTTTGAACTCATATTGCATAATAATTGCACTGTGTAAATCAAAAAAATAATTTTGTATAACAGTTTTAGATGATTGTTTTATGAAATTATGCACAATGATTTTTGACAACTGATCAGAAAAACTTAAAATAAGGATATTCACTTCATTCAAGAAAAGTTACACCTGAATAATTTTAAGACGTTAAAAATTATAAAATATATGACAAATGGATAATATAATTCATGCAATAACATGGCTGCTATTGAAATTAATGTTCAAGCTTTAATTTGGTATCTAATACTTTTCCGACTTGTTCATCGTTTATCAACATCATGACTTTAAAAGTTTTTCTATCTGTATTGTACTGATTTCCCCTTTAGCCCCCTACCTCTCTCATACTCTCTCTCTCTCTCTTTCTCTCTCTGCGATTCTCGATATTCGTTCATTCGATTATACCACGAGACATATAAAGCGGGTAGAATATCCGTAACCTGAATTCATTTTACTGACGGCAAAGGATCGAGTTCCAATGATCAGAAAATTAATCTCCTTTCAGGTAAGCTTGGAAGAAAAAATATAATATTATCGTTCAACATCTCATTCTACTGTTCAGGAAATGAGAGTCTGTTTGGATTGATCGTTAATTTATTCTTACGCTGGTTTTAATGGTGCTTCTTAATTGGTTCTCA
The DNA here is from genome assembly GCA_010014905.2 of Druon quercuslanigerum. Classification (NCBI taxonomy): domain Eukaryota; kingdom Metazoa; phylum Arthropoda; class Insecta; order Hymenoptera; family Cynipidae; genus Druon; species Druon quercuslanigerum. Next base: position 860 of record JAAAKG020098552.1, on the reverse strand, counting down.
AATTTCATGCAATCTCGGATTTTACCCATCTATACAATTGGATCAGTTTTACATCAGATAAGTAATAGTGGGGCAGAAAAAGTATCTCTAAAACATCGGTCCATTTATCAACTAGTTGTCAATATACAGGGGCCTGAAGATTTTATTTTTTCATATGCTTCTTCAGATTTACGTTAGTGAAAATTCTTTTAGGATAATCGGGTTGTGCCTTTATTGCTGTGTTTAAGAAATCTCTTTTCATATGCTGTAAGACTGATATAACAATTTTTTAAAAATTAAAATTAAAATTTATTTTAAAAAAAACGCCACTTTGCAAAAATTATATTTTAAAAAAATCGTTTCTACACTCTTTAATATCATGCATAAGAAAAATTGAGATGGAAATAATTTCTTGGTCAAAAAGAGATTTTTACGCTCAGGAGTACCACATTCAACTTACGCAGCACCTCTAAGCTTCCACATATAACACGCTCTCCAAAACTAACAATCCTGGTAAGTAGCAATGTGCCGTTTCAGAAATTTATACTTTTTGAAATTTTCAACTGAAAGTTTCAATGAAAAGTTTCAATGTCAGTGAAACTTTTGAAACTTTAGCATTTTTAGCTATATTTATAATAGTTATAGATAGAAATTCATAATGTAACTTTAAAATTATTGTTTAAATTATAAGAACTGCACTTTACTTTTTTTTAAATTTCAAAACTGTTTTAATATCAAATAAACTGAGTCAAAAAACAGGGGCAGAACTAACATAAACTAACATACAGATACTTGAGCAGTGGCATCAGAATGCGGATATCTCTGGCATGCGCAGTAGTGATTCCTGTGTATTTTAAATTGACACATGGCGTTACATAACC
>JAAAKG020098541.1:0-15992 GCA_010014905.2 Druon quercuslanigerum | reverse complement strand
TTGTTCCTCATGTTTTCCTGATATATCTGCATCCATTGCTGCATCTTCCAATTCGTTACCAAAGCTTCCTGTAATTTAATAAAACAAGATTCTCCATGAAATATATTTAAATATATATAAAAAAGAATATATTTCCAGTTAAAAATGTAAATAATTTTTATTTAAAAAAGTTATTCTGCAAGTAAAAAGAACATGTTCCCAAATTTCTAGACCTGTACCAACACATATTACGTAATATTACCTGTAAGACCATCGTCATTAAAGGGATTGTCCAGTGGATCAATTGCGCTTTCGAGTATTTCCTTCACTTTCAGGCACAGCAAGTCTTCTTTTACTGGGTTGCTCCCACCTCCTGTTAAAAAATTAAAAAGTATTCTTCTTTATATTTTTCTATGCTTACCGGTTTTAAAAGTTTCCTGTCGTACACTACTGAGATGTTTGCGAGTACTTCGCTTCAGGTTGTGCCACGATAGTTTCAATTTCTCTGCAAAACGGTGCTCCGGAGAAATACACTTGGCATTAAATTCGTTGCAAATATCGTTCCAGGCATTCTGCTTGTATTTGCTACTTATAGCGTCTGTCCGTTTGCACTCAATCACGTTTTTGTACTTTTTCATTAATACCAATACAGCATTTTTCTCACTTAATGTAAAATTCGAACTTCTTTTTTGTCTCATCTTTTTTCCCTAAAAATATAAAACACAGTGGTCATTGGAAAAAGCCTAGTTGACGTTTGCATTGCGTCCAATTTGAGGTTAGATAAACACAAAAATTTTTAAAAAAGGCTCGCTTCTTCAAAGAAACATGATTATTTTGTACTCACATCTTCTACTTTGTCCGCCATATTATTCACAATTTTTCTTTTCTTTTGCTAACAACACAATTACCACTTCTATTATATTGCACTTTTAACTACACGTAACCTTAAACTTTGGGCGTCTTATCATGTGATGGCGCCTAAATAATATGGCGCCGAGTGTTAAGGAAGAATTTCGTATTGACCAATCAGAGTCGCCGTTACAATAGAAAGACGTAGAAACTAGACTTTATTGCGAAAAGAGTATACTATTAGCTAACCAGAGGTTTAAAATGCTTGGTGGAACGCATCGCTGGTTAACGCACATTAAATCATTGATTAAAAAATAGTCATGATTAGCTAATCGTGGATTTAATCAGGGTTGGTGAAATCGGCCCTTAGTTATAATTGTTAATTGATATAATTTGAAAGACAGTCGTCTTTTACGTGAATAAACGTCGTGTTCAAGAGTTTTGTTTACTCTACCAATAAAATATTCTCGCTCTATGCGAGCAGCGGATATAAAAATATTGTCTTTTTGTATGGAATTATTCAGTCATTGACTTTTAAAAGTATAAAACGTGTGTGAAAGTACAGCTAAAGTATAGCTGACATACAGATGAAGTATATGCTCTACTTCATTTATAGTTAAACGTCGCATACAATATGTGTCCACTTGCTTTTAAAGATATCTTAGCAGAGGGATAAAACATAATGCATTGTGAATGACTGATTGTATGTAAATTAAAAAATTTAGCGATTTAAATAATTTCGTGAGAAAAGTATGCAATGAATCGTATTCTTAAATGCGATAAAGAAACCAGTTAATAAATTTTTAAAGATTATACCAAGTTGGTACCATATTTATCTCACGAAATGTAGTTTGAAGTTAGAATTTAACTACTCAGTCTTTCAACTTTACGGAGAATAATCAAAACAAGGTAATGTTCAAAGTAAAAGATCTAGTATTCTTTGATGACTAACTACTGTAGCATTATTATCACATAAAAAAATTGACTAACTTATTTTTTAGATAAAAGATATAATATTATATTTACAGAAATACCCCAGCTATCTTTCGGCTATACCTCAAGTATACTTTTAAGATATAATTTAGCAATAATTTTGCTATACTTTATCTATACCTTTGTTATATTTTAGCTATATATAGGCTATGCATTCAGTATACTTTATTTAAATTTACATAAAGTAAAGGATCGTCTCGTTACCTCTTCAAGTAATTAATTACATTTTAGACATAATACTGCTATTTTTTCTTTTCGTGTCAGCTCATCCCACTTCCACATACCCCATTTCGTTTCGTTTTAAGTAGCTAGATCTATTTTTCTATTATTTATTCGATTTGCTCATAAACAATTAAAAATGATGCATACACGGATTTATAATGAGACCGATCATTTTGTACAAAGCGTCTTGAGTTTTGACTGCGGTAACTGTACATTTACCGCCAGGCTTAGAGCTGTGAAGCCAATACTCACAACGAGGGGGACATGCGCACTGTGATTTGCTATCTCGTTTTCTCCCACGAGAAGTGCACAAGTTAGTACAGTGTTGAATGACAAATAAAACCTGAGGTTATGTTCCCGTAAAAATTGTCAATCGAGTTTGTCAATATATGTGCTTATTTACACGTGTTGCTCCTGATGTACTTTTGTTTCAATAGGGATGTTTGCCTCTTTGGAACACTGCACGCCATTTTTCCAGTTAGATTTTTATTTTTCAAATTTGCAACGGTTAACTTTATTCGACTTTGCAAAAACTTTTGCAAAAAATTGATACCACCTCAATTTCTGCCTTTATTGTGGTTTTTAAGCACTGGCACTCACTCGCACACTTCTCGCGGCAGAAAACGACATAAAAAACCATAGTGCGCATGTCCAACTCGTTGGGAGCATTGGCTTTAAACTGTAAGATTTTTTAAGTTAAGTTAAGTTAGTTTTAAGTTTAAGTTAAGTTAAGTTTAATGTACAGTTACTGCAGTCAAAGCCTATGTACGGAAATGGGTCTTCTTATTATTACTCCGTGGGTGCATGCTTCATAAACCGAGAATGAAAAAGGCTGTCAGTCAGAACTCAGAGCTGGCACACTCAAGGGAGAAGAGGGAAGGCGAATCTTCGCACTTACAAGGGGGACGAATAACAGTGCGAGGGTGTTTTCCTCTAGTGGTTCATTAAACAGACTAAATTATAAACTCACAATGCAATCGAAATGTATCAAGGTTAGGAAGGTATTTTATTTGAAATATACTCTGTAAACGGTTAATCATTTTTAACAAAACAGAAGCTAAATTGGGTTACTTTAAAAAAATGATTTTTGTTTATTGAGAAATAAACGTTACTAATAAAGAACAATAATAATATTAACCATTTTTTGAACATAATAGTTTTTATTTTAAAGAGGGAGGGAATTAAAAATAAATGAATCTACATTTTCTTATACTTCTTATGCCTAATAAATATGATGAAAGAAGATTAAAGTGTAAGAAATTGATTCATTTAATTATATGATAATTTAATTTATTGCCAAAATTCTACTTTAGAATTTAATTATAAATATTGAAAATAAATGATCAAAACGAATTTCTGTTTAAACTAAAATAGGTTATTGATTTAACTTTACAATTTTGAAGAAATTGATTTCGGCTATAAGTTAAGCTCATTAATTCAACTGTAAATAAAAATGTGAGCAGCCAGACTTGTCTAATGAAAAAAAATCATACCAAATATTCTTAGAATTTATATTAATAGCCAGATATCAATAGATACAAGAGTCATCACCGTCAATAATAATTAAACAAATATAATAATAAATAAAAGCTAAAATAAATAAATCCTACTGAACGACACATACTTTCACACAGCAACTTCACATTATTCTATGAGACCGGCAAATTCATTATGTTCATAAAAGTGATCAAAAAGTGAGAGCGAGATATGCTGATACAAAATATACAAAATCCAAAATGTTTAAATGAGGCATCTTTGCGCTTCGAATTTTCGTGCTACTGTTGAACGTGGAGTGATAACTTCATTAATCGATAATCCATTTCTGGATATGGAAATGATAATGGGTCTCGTATTCACACACGTGAATTGATTCTACTAACCAAGAGTGCAAGTTTATAAATCCTGCTGCATTTTGATTCAAAGTATCACGCTATATTCCGCAATATATTAATAATTTTTTTACAAAATACTTAGTACTCTTTTCGTTTAAAAATACCTAGAGACTTCAATTTTGGACAGATTTGGATTAAAAAAAATTAAAGTTCAATCAATTCTGAACAGCTTGACGCTGTGAACTTTTGTATCCTCTATTTGTTTATTAATAAATTTTTAACTCAAAGTACGGAAAAACCGAAATTTGGTGTATAAAAATTTTGTACGCTTTAATAAATGATTGGGTAAATTTTATGTTGTCTCAAATAAATGTTAAGGACTCATAGAATATATATGATTTGTTCATAATTCCATATATTTTCCTATTATAATTTCCGTCAATCGCCATTACGTCTTCAGATCTTTTTCTAAGCAAATTATATAAACAAATTTAAAATTTTCGCTCTTTCGCAGAGAAAACCATTGTTATAATCAATTTTCGTGACAAAATATTTAAATTTAAGGCTTTATCAAAATTAAATATTTTGTAATCGTTGGAATTGGTACAGATATTCCTAAAAAAAAATTATGTTTGTGAATATTTAGTAAAGTATAACAACTTAAATGTTTAGAAACAATTTAGACAGAACAATTCCGAATATTGTCAGTTTCACTTAGAAAAGTTGGGGTTTCAATCACAATAGATTGAGAATAAATCACAACACAGCATGCTAAGATTCACTCAATACAAAATATTTTGACAATAACCCACCGACTTGGTAGACAACCCCCCAATTTTTCAAAGATTCATGTCAGAGAACGGGATGGGTAATGAATGCAGAAAAACAAGTACTGTATAATGGATTTCAGATTTTTGAAATTTTTTCCTTGTCGTATCTGATACATGGAGTTTGTGTGCTAAATTAGTGTTAGTAGCAACACAAGAAAACTTGCGTGAATTGACTTCTCGAATATTCCTTTTGTCTTTATTCCCAGCTTTACCTGCTTCTTCGGCAAACTGTCATGCAACGTGTATAAACGTACGTACAGTTGTGTGTACTCAATAGTACATGTTTCAAAAAGTTTTCAAGTCAGTTGGATCTGTGCTTGTTAATTTGTGCAGAATGTACGCAAATGTTTCCACTAATTTCACATCCATCTCTGTAACTTCTGCTGTTCGTTCAGAGCCTGCTAAAAATTCGAGTCTTCACCTTTTTTTTGCAAATTTTGATATACATCTGGATCTACTCGCCATTTATTAAAATCGAGTCGATAGCAGTGACCCCAACTTTGGAATGTTGATCTACTGCGCTTGCTTGTGCAGCGGCCCTCATTGGTCGCTATTAGCGCGTGATTCAAATCGGGATATAACTAACAATTATTGCAATTAAAATAGATAACTTTTATAAATTGCACATAAATATCATAACTAACTTAATTTCTGATTTTAGGAGAGAAAAAATATTAATCATAAAACCTTGATGAATAAAATATTAATTTTGCTTTTCAATTTGAAGATAATATGCTATTATTTGCAAAATATACGCATTATTATTTTCTTTTAACCTTACATTGCGATTTAGGTAATTTCTGATATTCATGTGCAATTTATAATAATCATCGATCATCGATCATCGACAATCATAGAGCAATGAGTGCCGCTGCGCCAGGCCAGCGCAGCAGCTCAACATGCCAAAGTTGTGATCACTGGTCGATAGGCTATATGCAAAAAATTTTCGATACAGTGAATCCTAGCATGTTGTGTTGACGATTCATAATCATATGGCTTTATAATCTATAACTTTGCCTTTGACTCTATCTAAGTCTTTCATATCTTTAAGTGTAGCTTGACAAATGTAGCAAGTCATAGACGATAAAGTTGCAGTAAGATCCTTGCGATTTCATAGAGTTTTGGCCTGCATAATGATATTAACGATGGATTAGGATTATGTCACACTCGAAAATTTAGCGAATCCTCTGAGTGAAGTCGCAGTGGCGCCATTGAAACCGTTAACATACTTAATCCGAATAACTTAATCCGAATGCTTAAATCTGGTTATTTTTTTTACTCTGTGCTTATCATTTCTGAATTAAACAGTCATAAATTAGAATAATGAGAAATGACCTAGAGCTAGATATTTGAATTGAATATATATGTGTTCCTGCTTTATACATCGATAATTATAATATAATAAAGACATTGATTTCATAAATCATCTAAATAAAGAAAGGAGGTTGGTATTGAAAAATACTTACATCCAAAATCTTCAATTATAAACAAGGTGAAAGTCCCAAAATTCAAGTCGTTCTAACACTAGGAATACGGCGTCCATTTTTAAATCTATTTATGAGTTTACAGTAAATCTGAACCTCTAGAATAATACAAAACTGGAAAAGACATCAAGATGCCATGAAATTAGTTAGGTACTTAAGAACCGCTGGCAGCGCTTTAGCATGCCTAGCGGCATTTTGTAGTACTGCTTTGTATTGTATTTTTTCTTTAAATCAAATAAATATTTTTATGAATTTGAATAAACAGATTTTAAACAAATGCATTGTTTAATAAAAGTCAACTTTTTGTTTAAATCAAACAAATTATACTAAACAAATTATTTGTTTAAATCAATAAGGCCACTATTTTCCATTTCTTAATATTAAATAAACCTTTTTTTAATTGAAGCAAAAAATTTGTTTTATTTAAACAATAATTTTTCTGAGTGTACGCGCTCTGCCTTTGTATAGTAATTAGCTGATTGTGAATTCTCTTTTGTTAAGAGCTTCACTCGTAAGTTTGAGCGCGTCTAGGACACATCATGATTACTTTAACATTCGTTTTTTATTTTGTATTAAGTTTTATTCCTCGCTACACTGAAGTAGGTATAACTCCAATAAATTTACATCATTGCCATTCATAATATCACAGTAACACAAGATGATAAATTTTAAATGTAGATAAATTTCATTTTTGCATTAAATGAAGTATGTTGAGTATAGGATGATTTTCATTCGCGCGCTGCGAAATTCGTTTTGTGCTGGAAGAAAGGCGTGTGCGAAATGCGATGCGCAAACACTTAGACTCAGATCTATAACGGATTTTGCTGATGAATAGAATAATCATACATATGTGATAAAAAATATACAAGAAAGTATTGAAGATTTACGTTCTGTACCTGGTAGCTTGAAATGGATATAAGTGTTCTTTTTTTCTACTAATCTCATTGACTTGGAGGATAAAACAACTTGATGTATTAGGCGAAAATGAAAAATTTATTCAATGCTCACATGTAACAAAAAAATATTTATTTCCTAAAATGATTTAAGTTTTAATTTTATATTAATTCCATGTTCCTAATAACTGAACAATAGCGCATAAATTTTATGAATTTCAACAATCAGCTAGCTTGAATTTACCTATAAGTTTCATTTCACACGCACGCATTAACGGAAAGTCAACAATCTTTCTGTCTTAAATTAACATATAAAGCACATTTTAATTTAAGAATCGAAGAGTCGATTTTTTTCAAAAATTATAATTTAGGTTTTTTTCCTAACAGCTCGCACTGCCTGTATCTTTGTGATATCTAAGTTATGTAGTTGCATTTGTGAGCATTATGTATAATCTAAAGACGTGGGATCGACGTGGGTTTCCGCGCTTAAACCGAAAAGGAGAGAACGAACAGCCAATTATGGAATACCTATAAGATCAAAGGAAAGGCAAAGGTATTCTTTAATTGGCTGTTCATTTTCTACTCTGCGATCATCGACATATAGAAATGGACCGATAACGCTGCGGGGAGAACGAAAATGGGCTCTAAAGAGAGAAAAAAGATATGAGATGTAGACTTGTCTTTTTCTAGATAAAGCTGTTTGGTCGATATCATTTTCCTTGGGTGAAGTTTGATGAAGCACAGGGCCGTGTTTTGTATCGCCAATTTCCTAAAAAAGTGACGTTTGTTGTATCTTTCAGAATTTATTTAATCATATTCTGTGTAAAAAGGTATAAAAAGTGGCGGTAGCCTGTGCAGTTTGTCGGTGATGTAAAGCCTTTGACGTCATTTTATTTTATTAAGTATTACTTCTAAAAGGTCCGAAAATTACAAAAATTGAAATAAAACGAAGTATATTTCGTATTGCATTATTATATTATATTGTATTGTATTATTATACAAAAGAAATTATTATTATAATGTTTACAATAATTATAATTGCTTTATTTATTATAATTAATGATTTTATTTTAATGAATAATTTATTCATTACATAAAGTATCTTAGACCCATAAAAAGAAAATAATTTTTTACGATTATTTTCACCCGATTCTTGCAAAATCGATTCTTTACGTTCCAGTTCAGATTACAGCAACTGAGAGAAAAAGGTTTTGCTCTTTTTGGTTTCGTACTTCCAACGATTCCTACACAAAACTCGAGGTTTCGTACCGTTCAGGTACGATCCATTTTTATTGTGCTCTGCTTAAAAATTATTCCTGAATGAACGTATACCTGCGCACAGGAACTAGTAAACAAACTTGGTCTGATGAAAAAAAATGGCTGGAAATTTAAAATCGAGGCACAAACACAAGTGCGGTTTAAGGAAACGAAGTGTAACCCTCCTAAAACGAAACACATGTAGCGTATTTTGAACCGAAAAGATTAAAACTAGTCGTTGGAACTGAACAGATACTCTGAACAAGGATGGGGTATATAAGTTGGAAATGGAAACGTTTGTTACCTGAGTAAAACAGACTTTTGGTTAATCTTTCATTTTATCTCGAACAAGTCTGAATTTCCAATAAAGCCAACTAATGTTGTCTTATTTAATTTTTTGAATCGTGTGCAATACAAAAAATACTTTTATAATATATATATATATATATATATATATGTTAGTATAAATCATTATATTAAAATTATATTAAATTCTAGAGTTCTTTATTTGTGTTAGCAAAAGTTCTCATAACTAAAGCATTGAAGAGTTCAATCTGAAAGTTATTATTAGAGTTCTGGACTTCTTAATCACAGCTCTACATAAAATTTTGATTAAACTTCTCGAGGAAGTCAAAATTCAAAGAACGATCAAACTTTTAAGGATATCCGAAATTTGGAATTTTACTCATTTTCAGATTTCGGAAAGTTCTTATCACAGTTCTGGACTTCTTAATTACAGCTCTACAAAAAAGTTTTATTAAACTTTTCGATCAAGTATAAACTCAAAGAACTACTGCATTTTTAAGTGATCCAAAAATTTTGAAATTTATATGTTTTAGCAATAATTCTGATAACTAAAGCATTGAAAAGTTTAATCTGAAAGTTATTATCAGAGTTCTGGACTGCTTAATCAAAGCTCTATATAAAATTTTGATTCAACTTCTTGATCGAGTCAAAATTCAAAGAACTATAGCACTTTTAAGGATATCCAAGATTTGGTAATTTACCAATTTTCAGATTTCTGAAAATTCTTATCATAGTTATGGGCTTCCTAATTAAAGCTCTACAAAAAAGTTTCATTAAACTTTTCGATCAAGTAGAAACTCAAAAAATTATTGCATTTTTAAGTAAACCAAACATTTTGAAATTCACCAATTTTGAGATTTTGGAAAGTTCTTATCAGATTTCTGGACTTCTTAATTACAGCTCTACAAAAAATTTTAATTAAACTTCTTGATCAAGTCAAAACTCAAAGAACTACAGCACTTTTAAGGATATCCACAATTTGGAATTTTACTCATTTTCAGATTTCTGAAAGTTCTCATCAGAGTTTTGAACTTCTCAATGAAAACTATAGAAATAAGTTTGATTAAACTTTTCGATCAAGTAAAAATTCAAAGAACTACTGCATTTTTAAGTGATCCGAAAATTTTGAAATTTACCAATTTTGAGATTTCTGGAAGTTCATATCAGAGTTCTGGACTTCTTCATAACAGCTCTACAATAAAGTATTAGAGCACTTTTCGATCAAGTCTTAATTTGAAGAAGACGCCATATTTTTTGCTTTTTTTGCTAATTTTATGATAAAAGAAAAATTTTTTTGCTCTCTTAACTTCCGAGAGAAGGGTGGCGACGCTAGCACGACGTCCACTCAGCGCCTCTACCTATGAAAACCCACTAAAAATTATTGTAATGAGATGAACGATCAGACGAGATTTTTTTGCTCTTTTTTTGCTCCCCGATGACATATATTACGATCCCCAAAAACTACCCCTCAGACGTATATACCTACCCCCCCTGATCAATAACGTTTTAAAAGTGGGAAAACCACCTTGAACAACGTAAACATGATTTAAGGCTCCAAATTAATTACTTGACACTTAAAAATTTATATCTTATTAGAATGTTTCCCAAAAACTACCCTTCCACGTGAGCGTATGCAGCGGAGTGCATATGTGTATGTAAAAAGCATTTAAAATAATTAAATTCAGTAACCACGCTTAGTTGATATTTTTTCGCTCTTATTTTGCTCCCCGAAGAGATATATGAAGTTCCCCAAAAACTACCCCTTAGTAGTATAAACCTACCTCACGTGATCAAAAACGATTTAAAAGTGGGAAAACCACCTTGAACAATGTACACACGATTTAGAGCTCCAAATTAATTACTAGACACTTCAAAATTTATATCTTATTACAATTTTTCCACAAAAATACCCTTCCACGTGAACTTATGCAGCGGAGTTCATAAATGTATGTAAGAAGCATTTAAAATAATGAAATTCAGTAACCACGGTTAGTTGATATTTTTTTGCTATTTTTTGCTCCCCGATGACGCGTATGAAGTTTTTCAAAAATTACCCCTTAGTCGTATACACCTACCCCCCGTGATCAAAAACGTTTTAAAAGTGGAAAAACCACCTTGAACAATGTAAACATGATTTAGTGCTCCCAATTGATTACTTGACACTTGAAAATTTATATCTCATTACAATTTTTTCCAAAAACTACCCTTCGCCGTGAACTTATGCAGCGATTTCATGTATGTATATACAAAGCATTTAAAATAATCAAATTCAGTAACCACGGTTATTTGATATTTTTTTGCTGTTTTTGGCTCCACGATGATGAGCTATAAATTATCTGTACATTGTTCAAGGTGGTTTTCTCACTTTTAAAAAGTTTTTGATCACGGGGGGTAGATGTTTACGGCTTAGGGGTAGTTTTTGGGAAACTTCATATATCTTTTCGGGAACTTCATATACGTCATCGGGGAGCAAAAAAGAGCAAAAAATATCAACTAAGCGTGGTTACTGAATTTGATTATTTTAAATGCTTCTTACATACATATATGAACTCCGCTGCATAAGTTCAAGTGGAAGGGTAGTTTTTGGGGAACTTCATATACGTCATCGGGGAGCAAAAAAAAGCGAAAAAATCTCGTCTGATCGTTCATCTTATTATAATAATTTTTATTGAGTTTTCATAGGCGGCGGCGCTGAGTGCACGTCGTGCTAGCGCCGCCACCCTTTCCTCGGAAGTTAAGAGAGCAAAAAAAATGTTCTTTTAGCATAAAAATAGCAAATAAAAGCAAAAAATATAGTGTTTTTTCTTTTTAGATTGCCTTTATGGCGGCGCTAAGTGGACCGACCTTTGTAATTCTAAACCAATCTTTTGGTTTATTTAAACTAGAACATTGTAAACAATTTGCTTTTTAAAAATATTTGTAATGAAGCTGCCATTAAGCAGTCAAGAACTCGGTTTAGAACTCTTAGAACTCTCAACATTGTGGAATTCAAAATTTTCAATTTTATAAAAAGTGCCATAGTTCTTAGATTTTTGACTTGATCGAAAAGTGTGATGGGACCTTTTTATAGTACTCCCGCTGATGGGTCCAGAATTCTAAGCAGAACCTTTGGATTATTCAAACGAGAAAATTGTGAATATTTGGCATTTTTCAATTTTTTTTTCTAATGTTTTTCATTTATTTTGAATTTTATTATCAGAGAACTCCAAAACTCTTATGGCAACAGAGAATCATGCAAGTAAAAGTTAAATTTTTAAAAAGTGGGAGTACCTACTTTTTTGATGATATTAGTCGGAACTATTTTTCAAAATTAACAAAACCTCTGGTACTATGTTTATCTACCCGGAACTCAAAACAAAAGTTTACTTTTTCAAATATGTGTGGGGGCGAAGTGAAGTTGGCCCCCTATTTTCGAAAAGTGGGTTTTTAATGTTTTAGTTATTAGAACTATGCCTAAAACATATAAAGAACTCCAGAACTGTTAAATATCTGAAAACGAAAAATAAACAAGAGAAAACATTTTGAAATAGTAATTTTTCGATAGAACAAGTACATTTTCTTTTATCGTAAAAAAAAGTTATAAATTAAAAAATTAAATTTTTAAAAAAACTACCTGGGAGCTATCTGTTTACCCACAAAAAATCTACCAGTTTGTTATAAACTTTTTTTTATAAAAATATAATAAAAACGAAAAAAATAAATTTTCGAAAAAAGGACACACACTTCAATAAAATTTCATTGATTAATATTTATTATTTTTCGTTTTAAAGGAGAAACGCCATATTCTTTTGATTTATCAACGTTTTACATCATTTATTACAATCAAAGAAATGTATTCGATTTTGTCAAAATAACTTAAAGAGCCCGTGCAATATTATAATCCGCTACTTCCAAAGTAACTTATTACATTTAATTTCAATATAGAAATTAAGAGCAAAAATATGATGTAAAATACTTAAATAGTGTATTACACACAATTTTGGCTATTGTATTGCGTCATTAGACTTTTTACGTTTGCTCCAAAAAAAGTTGTTTGAAAAATATTTTGCTTCTTATCTTACATTCAATGTGTTTATATCGTGATCTATTTGATAATCTGATTTTTATACTCTCAAATTTCAGTTTAACAAGTGATATATACAATTTTACTATTGTTTTATTTATAAATCCCTTTTAATTAAAAATAATAAAAATTAAATAAGGTGCACCCAAGCGAGGCCAGACCGAGGCCAGAGTGGGTTATCTGTAGGCACTGTACTATTAGGGTGGTCCAAAAAACGCTTTCCGAGCAACAAGGCAAGGCACCCCCCCCCCCCCTCCGAGGTTTCAATTTCATGAGAAAGTAAATCCGTAGTTTTTTTCTTTCAAAATTCGATTATTTTAATTATTTGGGGAAATGTTGAACTACATTTGTACGGATTATTGTTACTTTTTAGCAATTTCCATCGTCTTTTTCATATAAATAATTACTAATGTATAATTTTAATATTTACCATGGCTTTTAAAACTATTTTCAATTGTTTAAGCAAATGTAAATTATTTCAAAAATTATTTATTTCCCAAAAATGTAAACAAATATTCTTATTTTCCTAATTGAAATGTAATTATTTGTCATGGTTAAGAGTAGAACATTTTTATAAAAACATTATATAATTATTTAAATAATTACTTATTTTCAAAATTTCGAAAAATTGAGGCAGAGATATCAACTTACTTTTTACATTAGTATCCTATGCTACATTTGTTGAATAATTACAAAATTTGGATCTAATAGGACACATAAAATTATGTTTCTGACTGTATAATGTGTAGAAATAATACATTTACCACTTTTTGATTGTTGAACAATTATAATCTGTTTAAATAATTAATTTTCAAAAAATAATTTTTAAATCATAATTAATTGTATGTCTTCTTTTTGATTTAATTTTTTTAGAAATCGAAAATTAACTGCTTAAGCAAATAAACACTAATTAAACAAATAGAAACTTTTTAAACATTAAAAGAAATTTATCAAAATGATGTAATTATTCAACAAAAAGCAGCATAGCATACCAATTTGAAAAAAATGAACATCTCTGGCTCAATTTGTAAAAATTTTAAAAATAGACAATATTTAATTGCTTAAATAATTACAGAGTGTTTTCAGAGGAATGTACTACTCCAAAGAATGACAAAATATTGCATTTAAATAAGAAAATACGATCCTTTTTCACTTTTTGGGGAACAAATAATTGTTTAAATAATTTACATTTATTTAAACAATTAGAAATAGTTTAAAAAGTCTTGGTCTATATTTAAATTGACCAGTTTAAGTCGCTTTAATACGTTCTTTAGAACTGAAAATAGCATATTTGTGCATTTCTGTAGTTTTAAACTACAATTGTTGCCATTTCTTAAATTTGTTGACTCTAATTGGTTCCTAAATGTTTCGTGCCTCTTGCATACAAAATAATGCTCTATAGACTTGACTTTTCTTAAGTGTTACCGAATTTCCATAATTTCTTGTACATTTTTCAGTCTATAAAGCAGAATTTTTTTTTACATTACCGTCTTCAAGCCTATTTATGTAGAACACCTTAGGCTTTTAAATGACAAATTTTTATTTATTTTTTATTTTATTTTTAATATTTTATGTTTTGTTCATTTACCTCACAGTTAAAGTAGGAGGAGCACCCATTTTATATACAATAGGTGGTCCAGGAGAAGTGAGGTCAGATTTTTCTCCATTCGGACGAGAAATAAAAGGGTCTCTTTAATGCTCAGGTCAAACACAGACAGCTGGGGCGCTATCTAAATTCGGCTGCACCGAATTTAACACCTCCAGTATATGGGTTTTGACACCTATAATTTAGCTTATTATAATGTATTTCGATTTCTATTTTAGTAGCCCTTTCCGACTTCGTTGAATCATTCAGAATACTTATTTAGAACGATTTACTACACCTTTCTAGGCAGAGGCAGAAAGTTGTGAGTGATCTCCCCTTGTGACCCCTCTCTACACTTACAATCTTAAATCAATGGATTTCCTTGCAACAAACATATTGTATTTGTTAAAATTTTCCAATCAATTAATGAAGTACGCTTTATCGTTGTGTAAACTGGATTTGTTGACGAATTTTTTGTAACTAATAAATTTCATAACTTTAAATGGAAATTTTTTCTGGTCAAACAATGTTGGAGTAGGTAAAATTTGAAAAAGAATAATTTTTGAATAGAATGAAAAGTATTTGAACTGTTATCGTTTCGAAATAAAAGAGTTAAATAATAAATAATTTAAAATTTAGAAATTTGTAATCAGAAACACACGAAATAATTAAAATTGCAAAATCTTAGACAAACATTTTAAAAATTGAACAAACTTATCGAAAATATTTGAAATTGTATATAATGTCTAGTTTAAAGATTTCAAAATTGAACAATTTTTAATTCGAAATTATTATTTTCAGATTACTGTTTTAAAGATTGGATGAAGTTAATTCAAACAAGATAAAATTTAGATGAAATTTTAGAATTTTAAATTTTTCTTTCCTACAGAAATTATAATTGAAGACTATAAATGATTAGATCAATTTGTCCAAGGTAAAAAAATTAATGTGAAATTATTCTGGAGAAGCATTTAATGTAGAAAGTAATTTTAAATGGAAGAAATAAAAAAAATTTTACTGCGGATGCGCTGAAATTACGAATTGCAAAATTAAAGCTTTTTAAAACAAAAACCTTTTAAAATTTAAATTATTTTAAGTAAACCAAAATTGTTGAAAAAATGAAACATTTTAAACTCCTAATAATAGTTTTCAAAATTCAACAACTATTTGTAAGCATCAATTTCAAACGATTTTCTTTTTATCTATTATATTTTATGCACGAGTATAGAAATACAATTAGCACTTTATGACATGATTGCGAAATTTGATATGAGAAACCTCCAACAAATAAAAAATGTCGAACTAAATATTGTCGAAATTAATCTTTCGAAGCAAAAAACTTGAGTTTTATGGCCTCAAAAAGTTAAAGTATTTTATAATTGCGTAATGAAAAGTATAATTTTAAATTTAAAATACCACAATATCAAAGATCATATATATTGTTAACTATCATATTTGACGTTTCGCAAGGAAATGGTCCACTATGTCAGCATGAAATTGTACGTATGGCGGCATATAGGTGGATAATTTCCAACATTTTTTAACCAAAAAGGAATCTGTTAGGTTAAAAAATACGTCACCGTGACGGTGCGCGAGATCCGTGTCAGTAGCCCCCCCACCAAATGTTTTTACATTCATACAAACCCATTCGATTGCACCCCAAATGCGCTCCATTGCACCACAAAGTAAAAATTTTGCG
>JAAAKG020098530.1:0-15992 GCA_010014905.2 Druon quercuslanigerum | reverse complement strand
AAACAAACTCTTTCAACCAAACCCTTCTGTACACTCCTCCAATTCACTCACCTCAAATTTCACCACAATTATCGAAAATCTCAGCAACCACAATTCCCGCTACTTCACACTTTCATACCGAAAACGGAAGTTCGAATACGCCACTTTCGGAAGTTCATTTTTTCGCTACTTCTCAGTCCCATTAATTTTAATTATTGGAAATGTCCTGATATTAAAAATTTTGGTTTCAAAGTTTTATAAATTTACAATCTTTGAATTTTTCTAGTTTCATTAAGTTTTACTTTCAGAATATTTAAATTTGATTGCTGAATATTTCCGGTAGTCATATTTTTGCGGTAGTTTGAAATTTCGTAAATTTGCTAGTTTGTGAATTATATTTTCGCTATTTTTCAATATTTGTGACTTTTATTTCTTATCAAGAATATTTCATCACATGCAATGTTAGCGGCTTTAAAATAAATGTTAAAAAATAATTAATATTTTTAAATTGTTATGTATGTAAAGTCGAAAACTTTGTGAGAAAATTAACTTCTGATTCTTATTCGAAAAGGGTATGCCATTTTGTTGATTTAAAAAAGATTTAGGTTTCTTTTGAAAAGTTTGGAATAGTATAGATTGCACTATAGGCAACCGCAGAGAAATTTAAATAAAGTACATTTTTTCCTTCGATTTTAAAGAAAATTTTTCGAAATAAATTTTTTACAGGGCATATAAATAGGATAGTTAAAGATTTCGAAGAGGAAATATTTGCACATTGTAATAATCACCATGTGTTATTGCAAATTTCGAGGTGATATTTCTCATTAGATAAAAGCCTAAATCTTTAGAATAAAAATTATTTATAGAAAAAATATTTACATCAAATAAAATATAAAATCTAAGATTCTATAACTGGCTTTATCTGTGAGAAAAAAACAATGATTGTAGTACACCCAAATAAGTTCATATGTGCATTTCAATTTGACTAACAAATATTATAAAAATTGTTTTATTATTCAGGCTGAAAGCCGTAATATATTATTTTCCAATTCAATATATGAGACAAAAATTTTTTTGTTTTTCTCCAATTATTTATTGGTGAATGCACATTTAATGATTAAATTTGTATCAATTCTGAATATATGGAGTAACATCCAAACTCAAAATTATTGACCGAAACTGAAAAGAAGTGAACAATTTAATTTTGAATTCAAAGATCTCAAATTTGAATTATTTCAGGATTACATGTCGAAAAAAAACATTTCAAAACGTTAAAAATGGAATATTTTCCGATTACAATTTTCAAAAATAGATAATTTAAAATTCAGAGGAATGAATATAGTATTATTTCTAATTAAAACCATTCAAAATTAAATAATTCGAAACAGCAAACATTTGAATTTTAATCAATTTAATTCCGAAACGATAGAAATTTGACAATTTAAAATTGAAAATTAAATTAAATATTTCAAAGAAAAAGCTTCTGAAATTCTAAAAATCTTTTTTTTTTTTGTTAAATAAAATGAAAATGTCTGGAAATAAAAAATGATTTGATACATTCTTCTGAAAAAATCACCTATATTGTAACTGTTCATAATGGAGCAATTTTCAATCCTAATCTTTTAAAATTTAATTGATAAAAAAAAATTCCGAATTATAAATTATTGTAAATGCAAAATATCAAAAATAAAAAATGTACACTCGAGAAACTTGATACTTAATAGACGCGTATTAAAAATTTTTTGAACTCAAACCTTTAAAAATTTATATTTCTTCAAGTAAATTCAATCGTTTAGAATTTGACCATTTTTAAATTTTGTACTACAATTTTCGTAATTTAACCGTTTTAATTGTAATCGCAAAATTTTAGCTACTTAGATTACTGATTGAATTATTCAATTCTAAAAGTTCGCAATTTAAAATTTTTTATTTTGAAAGGTGAAAATAAAGGTGAATTCATTTTTTTATTTTAGAAAATTTTGTCCAATCAATTTTTAAGTTAAATAATAATTTTTCAATTTAATATAAACATAGACTTCTACAATTTTAGAAGATTTTACTTTCAAATATTGAATTTAGTTTTCAATTTTAACTCCTTGCTAATGAAATAGCCTGAATAAGAAATTCTTAATTGGAAGATTTCGAATTTAGGAAGCTTCTTTTTAACCATTTTTTCATTTTTTATTTATCCAATTTTAAACGCTTTTATTCAGGTATGATACAATATATTTTTAGGAAATAAATATATGCAATAACGTATTTTAATAATTTAAATAATATAAATTTGTATATTCATGTATTTTTGAATTTAGTAACCATTTAAAAGTGCAAAATAAAATAAATGTTTGAAAATAATTTCATTAATTTTCTTTGAAATTTTTAATATTATTTTTTCCAGTTTAAACAATAGTAATTATTTTCCAAAATTATTCTTATTTGATACATTTTCAAGAATATAACTTTTCGTTACCTTAATACTGTTATTAATTATAACGAATACAAAGTTTCAACTGTAATTTTGCATTTTGCAGTTCAACATACGGACCTCTCTAAGATCACGTCAATTCGATGATTGAGTCTGCAGTTAACGGTCAGTTACGATTCTCTCCCAAATCACGACTCTCCAAATTATGCAATTAATGGAGTTTTTCTAAAATTCAGAAACAATTATTTAACAAGTTATTAACAATTTGGAAAAATTGTTTGAATAACCAGGGGTACATTTTCTTCACGATTGCAACGATATAAAAAAACTCATTTTTTGCAGTTAACGGTATTTTCTTAAGTAACGGTAGAGATTATATCACAGATTTCTTTAATATAACATTATAATAATATAGTGTTTATTTCTGAATTTAAAAAGATTTTTTTTTTAATTTGAATATTCAGAGTTTTCAAAACGTAATCTTAATGTAATATTTCATTTTCAGTATATGCATTGATATAAATCTTATAATAATTTGGTGCAAATTTTTTTTTTTATGTGGAAGCTTTAAAGCCATTTGCTAAGTAGTAAAAGGGGATTGACCAAGACAAGAAACAGAACAGTTTAGAGAAAAGGTAAGAAATATCAAAATGGGAGAGGGAAATGTGGACAAGGAGATGGAAGAAATGATAGGAGAAATAAAAAGTGGATTAGAGTGCACAAACAAAAATGAAGTTAGTGAAGAGGGGAACATAAGTAGATGGGGTGAGGAATGTACAGAGAAAGAGGAAGTTTAGAAAGGAATTAAGAAAGTAGAGAAGAGAAAATGTAATGGGGAAGAATATAGGAGAAAAAAGAAAGAATATTCTGAGTTGTGTGATCAAAAGAAAGATTAAGAGAATAAAAGTTTTGAGGAAGAAGCGGAGAAGGCTAGGACGGAAGAAGGGATGTGGAAGGTAGTAAATAGAGAAATTCGAAGAGTAAACCAAGGTATTAAAATGATAGAATTGAAAAAATATTGTTTGGATGTGCTAGGCTAGGAGGAGTAGAGAGAAAAGTAAGGAAGGGAGGAAAATATGATATAGAAAGAGATAAGGAAGAGAACATAGCAAGGGAAGAAATAGTCAAGGTGTTAGGAATAATGAAGCATGTAAAAGCACCTAGTATAGATGAAATTCCAAATAAAGTATGGAAATAAGGAGGGACAGAACTAAAGGAATGGGCATGAATAATGTGAAATCGAGTATAGAGAGGAGAGAAATGGCCAGAGTTATGTAAAGAAGGAGTAGTGATACCAATAGTGAAGAAACGCAAAGGAGGAGAGTTTAAAGATTATAGGAGTGTAACGTTAATTCCCATAATGTATTAAGTATATGTAACTGTTTTGTTTAAGGGATTAAAGAAAGAAGTTGAGGGGAAAAAGATAGAGTCACCGAATGAGACAGGGTTAAGAAAATGAATGGGGGTGATGGACAGCATATATGTTCTGAACTATTTAGTAAGTAAGAAGATTAAAAGAAACAAATGGGGCAATGGTAGCAATGTTCGTGGACTTAAAGGCAGCATTTGACGCATTAGACCGAGGCGAAATAGAAAAAGTTATGGAAATTTTTAGAGAGACAAAGAGCAAGGCAAAGGTAGGAGATCAAGTAGGACTCATTAGACCGAGTTTGACTCATTAGACCGAGACGAGATAGAAAAAGTTATGGTGAAAAAGGGGATAAGAGAAGGATTAATAAAGAGTGTCGGAAATTTTTAGAGAGACAAAAACTAGGGTAAAGGTAGGGGATCAAGTAGGAGAGATTTTCTGGTTGGTGAAAGGAGAGAGGCAAGGATCTCTTCTGAGCCCACTTTCATATAATATATCAATATCAGACTTAGAAGAAGAAATGAGGAGAAAAGTTTGGGGAGGAATTGGGATAGAGAAGGAAAAGATATATACACTGACATACGCAAACGACACAGTGCTGCTGGCAGAGGATGAAGAAGGGATGGCGGGCTTAATTACAGGATTAGAGAAATAGTTAGATGGGAAAAACTAAATGTAAATGTAGAAAAGACAAAGATAATGAGGCATAGAAAAGAAAGGGGGAGAGAGAAAGAATGGGCGGGGAGGTGGAAGGGAATAAAGATAGAAGAAGTGAAGGAGTTTAATTATTTAAGATATATTTTGCAAAAGAATGGAGATCATAGAATTCATATGAGAGAAAATCTCAAAAAAGCAGCAGGGGTAAATGAAACAGATATAGGGAATCGAAAAAAGAAGGTTAAAAAAATTGGAGAAGGGGAATGTGGTTATTTGAAACGCTGGTATGGCCGGTATTAAGTTATGGGGCAAAGATATAGGGATGGAAAGAAAGGAAAGATATTAAGAGTTTAAAAGAAAGATATATAAAGTGGACATTAGGGGTAGATTGGAGGACGCCAGGATATATAGTGAGAGAAGAAGCGCAAAGGGATAAATTAAGTATTAGAGCGGAAAAGAGGGCATGGAAATTTGACACAAAGCTGAGGGAGGGAAAGGGAGGAGAATTGGCGGGAAAGTCTTCAATGGAGGTAGAAGAGAGGAGAAGGAATGCGATAGAATTAATGAGATGGGAAGAAGAAAGGTGGGAGTTCTTGAATGCTAGAGACATAGAAGACGAGACTGGAGTAAACTATGAAGAAATGTAAAAAATTATAGGGAAAGAAAATTAATAGAAAGGTGGAGGATCATTGAAGAATAAAAATACAAGAAATGGTATAAGATGATAAAAAAGGAAGGTTTACCTAAGTATTTAGAAAAGGGATAGGGAGAGAGAGGGTGTACCAGAATAGAAAGATTTAGATTGGAAAACGAGATAAGAGAGGGGATGTATTGGAAAAAGGAAGAGAACAGAAAGTGTAGAATATGTGAATGGGAGGAAGAAACATGGGAGCACGTATAGGACGGATGTAGAAGAGGAATAGAAGATAGAGGAAGTTGGCAAAAGAATGTGGTGAAGATTCTAGGGCAGGATGGATTAAGAGAAGAATGGATGAAAGAGTTGGAGGGTGTTACGGGAGCGAATGAGAGTGAATGAAAGAATTCATATGGAAAAATGGGAAACTAGAAAACAAAAAAAATTGAAAGAATAAGGAAACGGAAGTCGCTTAGATCACAAGCGTAAAGATTGTAAGTAATGGATATGTAATAGCATAATTAGACTAAGATGTGTTTGTATTCTCATTCTCTCTCTCTCTTGCTTGCACTTGCACTCTCGCTTTCGATCGCTCACTCGTTTGCTAACAAGTCCTAAATTGCGCTATCTCAGAAAATAGAGATAAGGAACTATATTTAAGACTTTATGTAAGTTGTTGTAAATACTTGCAAATATTAGGGATAAGATTTTTTTGTTTAATATGTAAGCGAAAATATTTTAAGGAATGGAAGTCATGCAAACCCTTAGGGGAAAAATTGTGTATAAAGAATATTCTAAAAATATTGAAAGAAAATTGGATGAATAAATGACTGCTGAACAATTATTAATGCGGGAAATAATCAAGTAAGCTTGAGATGAACTTAGATGTTTTCAAGAGATTCCAAAATAACTTAAAAATTGAAAAGATTTCAGAACATTTAAAACACAATGAATTTTTTGTTGAAACATTCCAAAGATTTTTGAAAAGAATCTGAAACATTTTAATCTAATTTTTGTCCATTTATCAGAATTTTCAAAAAATTTGCGGAAAAATTCGAGTTCAAAGATAATAAAAATAACATTAGGTTCCTAGAAAATTTTTAAATAATTTTTTTTAACAAAGTCTTATGAGAATTTTCAAAAAGATTTCAAAACATATTTGGATGTATACAATTATGAATTAACTTTTATTCATAAAAATTTCAATTGAACAGTGTTAAAACCTTCCATTTTATACACGTAAATTATTGAGTATTTAAATGAACATTTTGCATGTAGAAGAATGGAAATAATGCATTTGTTAATTTTCTTTTAATTTCGCATTTCTTAACAGCAATAAAAAAATAAATTGCAATTGTAAATCATTGCTTTAAGTATCTTACGAATAAACATACATCATAATAAGTAAAAAAATTTCCTAAATTCTGTTTAAAAATTAAAATAATTTTATATTGTTGTTCATTCTTTTTTATATTTACTGCCTTATAAAATATCGATACGCTAGATGCACGTTGTCTGAGAAAAAGGGAGAAAATATCTCCAGCAATATCACTTTGATGAAAAGCCTGTTCGAGTTCAAACTCAGAATTCTGCATATAAAGAAAAGTGGAGTATCGTTTCAAAGAAGAATTCTCGTTCTATCTCAATCAAAGTGATTTAAAAGATAGGAATCGGAGTTGTAAGAAAAGGGAGACTAAGGTTTCAACTAGCTCTATTGAGATCTCTTTTGCCTTGCAATTTTTTATTTTTATTTTAACAGACACCTCTTTCCAATTAACTTAAGTAAATCAAATATTTTTAAATTGCTGACTTAAATTAAGCTACAGGGAAATCGAAACATTTTTATTATTTTTCTTCCTTGAGAAGCCAACTGAACGCCTAAAGCGATGAAAAGACATAAAAAAAGTCTTACATTTTGTAATGAGGGTCGAATACTTCTTTATCTGCTATATAAAATCGAATTGTCATTTCATTCCTTCCCTTAAGTTTAAGAGAAGAGTACTTCAGTAGGCGCATTCGACATTCGAAGCCAAATCGATCTCCAGCATGTAACTGTACTGCTTCTTCAAAATCATTTTCTGATAAGGTAAACCGACCAATGCTGAGACAGTTTCGAAAAGCGAATGCACATAAACACAATCTTAAATTGGTGAATTGTAATTTTTGGTACAAAAACTGTTATAATAAGAGGATAATACAATATTTAAACGATTAGAAAGAATCGTTTAACAAAGAGTTCAATGATTTCTCAAAGATTCCAATGATTTCCAAAAAATTTCACAATTATTTCAATAATTTTACAAATATTTTTATTTTTTCCCAAAGATTTCAATAATTTCAAAGATATGGCCAAATATTTCAAAAATACATCAAATATTTCACAAATATTTCCAAGTCATTCATTAGTTACAAGTCTCCAACGAATAATTTTAGCGACATTACTTAGAATTTACACGCTCTAGCCTCTTATCATAAGGCCTCAACACTGCCGACTAAAAACTAAAGTTTAGTTCCTTTTTGAGCCTTCTTGTATCATTTTACTACACAACTCCAAATATTTATGTGCATGTAATTTTAAAAAATGTACTTCTTACTGACAAAACCCAACTTTTCTTGAGCAATTTGAAAAAATGATTTAAACAAATATTCATTATTTAAAGAATTTGTATAGCATTTAAAAATTGAACGATAAGCCGCACGTTTAAACAAATTTTAAAAAAAATAGGATCTTCACATTTATCTTGATTTTTATACCGTACTTGTTTCTGGATTTAAATCTGGTTCTATGCGGAACTTAGACGGTGTATAAAATTTTTTCTATCTGGTTTTTTACTTGGTTGTATACGAAATATTTTCAGTGTTAAATTTTCTTTTTAACGAGTTTATCTTATCTGGAGGTGACATGCTATACTCAGAAAGCAAAATTCATTTTGATGACAAATTATGAAAACAATTAGAACTTACTTTAAAGGAAGGCAAAGCAAGGAAAAAGGAACAATTGAATTAAAGTTTAAACGAATTGTATTTAAAATTTTTTTTTTAAATGAACAGTAGAACAGTATATTTTTTGCAACATGTTTCAATTTAATTTTGGACACTTCGACTCCATCCAAGCTCCATACTTCCTACTTCATGGATTGAATATCTATAACATTAGAAGAATAATGATTTTAGAATGATTAAATTTGACATTAATTTTGTATGGATAATTTTGGGTCAATTCAAATAAACATGTTTAGAAGAGATAGACATAAATTTAATCTAAATTTGGCGTTAAAAAATTAGATAATTCTTACGGAATCGTCAAAATCGTTGTTCGTTTGGGGCTCGGTCGATACTACACATATCGAATCTACACATTATATGAACTCTACACATTAAGCGTTAACGTCGAGTCTACACATTTAAGTCTATACATGCAAGTCTCGACGATTAACTCTAAAACTTTTTATAAACAAATTTTTTAGAACTGTACACATTAACTGTGCACATTAACGTCTCAACGCAAAAACCCTCCACATTTGACTCCACACATTACACTCGAAAATTGTAAGCTCGAACATTAAAGTCTACACAAATAAACTCTCCACGTTAAAATTCTGCACATTAAACTCTACCCATTATTACTGTCAAGATACAAATTTTCCTGATAAAAAGGCCTGCACATTAAACTGGGCACATTAATGTCTACATATTAAACTCTACAGGCAAAATCCCTGCACATTTAAGGCGCAAGTCTAATAATAATTAATATGTGGCTAAGCATCTTTTGTAATCATAATTTTGTTGAATTGCTTGGAGAATCGGAATTTTTGTAAGTGGTAAAAAAAGCCTTAGGGTATACCAAGGTATACTTCCCAAAGTTCTAACGATATCAAGCCCAGGATCTAGGTGATAAAAACACATCCTTTTCGGGGTAGCCTGATTTTAGGGGTTTCATTTTCAATGAGTGGACATTCAAGACATTCAATCGATGCAGCGCAACATAGATCAATCAACTTGGGGAACGCAAAGCTGATGCAACGCTGTGTTAGCTCTATTTTTTAAAACAATTTAACTTCTTGTCTTGTTTAGGATATACTTGTTGCTAAAAATAACAATAACGGTTAGTCCTCTTTATGAGGTTTCAGGGGAATTCCTGCAACGTTCCATGCTATTAGGCTACTGATTTCAAACAATGCTAATTAAATATAAATTTGGAATTGCCAATCGGATTCAATCAATTGAAAGACTCAAATAATGCACAGTGAGACCAATTTAAAATTCAAAAATAAAATTTCAGGCATGAAGCTGATTATCAGTTTGAAAAATTTTGAGTGCGACAAGGAAATTTGAATCATCTCTCTCACGCGAGGTTACAAAATGCTACCCACCGCACTGGTCATTGGTGCTCGCAGCGGCAACCGTTGACAAACAGGTTCAAATTTTTTTGTTGCGCTCGATATTTTTGGAAGCATTAATCGATGTTAATAGTTCTGCTAAAATTTCAATTTCGGATATTGAAGCGGACATGCTCAAGAACATTTAAGTCCTGAAACCAATCTACTTCAACTGGCCCTGCAAAAGACTTATTTAATTAGAGCCTAGAGCGAGCGACTGTTGGTTCTCGCGTCTCGCGCTCGATGATATATTTTTCTCGCGCTTCGCGCTCGATCTTTTTATTTACGCCACATTTTTACGTAAGTCTTTTAAAATTAAAGGTCAAAGAATCGAAAACTGAGATTTTGTGATTGTAAATTCTCTTTTGTTAAAGCTCCTTCGGCTTTAACGAACACATTCTCATGATGTATCTTATGCTTCGTACTTGATTTGGACAAAAATGCGAACTTTTCTACATTATGTACAACTGCAATAAATCAAATATATATTATATTTATGTCTGCCTCTCTACGTGTAGAAATGGCCCAACATGACCTTAATAAAAGTCGGACACTAGCCGGGGGCTAGTCGGAGAACATTTTTAGGCAATCTGCCTAGTCGGAGACTGGTTGGTGGCTAGTTTGCTTGTTTATGGTGAACATTTCAAATTAGGGACTAGTCGAGCTACCTGAAAAAAAACTTAATCCTCTGTGTAAGCTATTTTTATGTCAAAATTCCTAGGTGGAGTCTAGCTTGGCTCTAGTCGGGCTATTCTTGCTTTAATTATTCACTTATTTTTAATTAATAAAACACCTTTAATGAACATTTTCACCAAAATCTAAAAGTGTAATTTTTTTAAATGAGTAAATGTGTAAAATGAAATTCAGCTTACATATGTGAAAAGCAATATTAAACACAAAGAAATACTTAAGTCATGTAGATTATGCAGAGGAACATTTTTATTAGCAATTTAAAGTGACTTTAAGATTTTTTTTTTACTTTAAATTCTCCGCTCTATTTAATACTAATCTTCGACGCTGCGATCGGGGGAACAAATAAATATTTTTGACGGTAAGGTCATTATTATGGTTAGTGTAATACAGTTAGGTTAATTCGATTTCGCTAGAATACGAGTACAAAAATCATTGATTGAGAATGTTTAATTTTAATACTTTTTATGTAAAGAAACTTGAAAACGAGAGTTAGAATTCTATCCTGAACAATCTGAATTCTTACTTTATTTCACACGAGAAGTTTTAAAATTTTTAATTAGAAATGCTTTCTATCTATTGCCATAGTTATATATTTTAAATAAAATGTTGGAAATTAGGAAACCGCGAAAAATATGAAATTTTTATTTTGTTGTGTAAAATCGTCGTTTTTGGGATGACACAAAATTTTATTTAGAAAATCATTCTACTGGACTAATTCAGTCTGCCCTAGTACCATCCTGGTCTGGAATGTCCTGGAATTTTTCAAGTATCTCTAATTTACTCTGTTAATTAGGGGTATTCTAGGATCTTTATCAAACAGTGAAAATTTGGTCATTTCTCGCGCATCTTTCGTCGTTTTCGAGGTAAATCAAAATCAAATTCTTTTGTAACATTTTAAATTATGCTATTGGGTATTAGCTCGGGTTGATTGAAAACAGTCCTGCTCAGCAAACTCCTTAACATTGGTTCATTTGTAATATATCTTTGATCGTTTGTGATATCATTAAAAAATTATATTATGGTTTCAAATTTATGAAATTTTTTATTGGGGTAGTTAAAGTTCGTGAAAAGAGCCTGTGCAAAATCCCTAGAATGTATTTAGTTTTCACAAATTTATGACCGTTTTAGAGATAAATCATATTTCAGATTTTTCTAAATTTACAACACTGAACATATATATTTTTTGGCGTATTTAAAAAATCATTTAATTTGGTTAGTTCGAGTTGCTCGCAAACTAACCTAATTATTAATTGTAAATAAATATTTATAATAAACTCATAAAAATAATATTTTCTATAAGCTTAGCGCGTATGCTTCAATTTTTGAACGTGTGCAACTTAATGTGCACAGTTTCAATGTGTAGACTTATCAGATAACGAAATTTACAATTGAAAAGAATTAATGTGCAGAGTTATTATGTGTAGACTTTAATGTGTAGACTTTAATGTGTAGACTTCATGTGTACCACCTTCATTTAATCTCTACACGCAATGTTTAGAGTTGCACAATGTGTAGATTCGATATGTGTAGTATCGATACCCAGCCGTTCGTTTTACACCCATCTGAAGTATGGCCATCAGAAGTGTAACCCTGAAAAAACATAACAATTAGGCAGGCACACAAAGAAGTTAGATTTGCGACGGATGCAACACAAGATATCTGTTTTTTGCGCTGCAAAAACTTATTATTTGTTTACGCGCTTGTGGTTTTCCTATATTTAATTTTTCTCTCAAGCATTTATCACATCATAATCACATCAAATTAAACTTTTAATATAAATTATTTTCAAACATAAAAAATCATTTAGGAATTTAAAATAAAAAGTTTCAAATGTCTATTTTTATTAGTGCTTGAAACAATATTTGTCTACAAAATATATAATTAGAACACACATTTCTTCCATTGAATTGTTTAAAACTGTGGGTACAAATTAATTTTCAATGCTTCAAAGTTAAATGTATACAACTACTAGGGCTTTAAATTCAGAAATGTATTATTAAAATATAAAATTATTTATTCTTTATAAATTGAATTTGAAATCGCTGTCTTTGGGTGATTATCGAATCACGAAATTAAGGCAATTATAAATGTTCTTCAATTTCATAACATATTTAAAATTTTCATTATTCCACTTATACTGTTCGTAATTAAAATGGTACCATTTTTTAAGTCTTGCACTTTAATTTTGAAAGTATTAATGTTATTAAAGAACAAAAAATAAATAGAAAATATTGAACACCCAGAACTAATCGTAAATGCTACGACACCTGAAATATAATCAACGGAAGCTGATTGACTTGCGCGTTAGCCTTAAGAATTTTACTTTCTTATTTTACAATTTATTTTACCAATTATTTCTTACTTCGTAATACATTTCGCCTTCTGTGTCCCTTCTAAGTTCATCACCATCGATTTCAATTTCATCTTCGTCTTTTTTCGATTTGCCGTCCTGTAATGATCCCTCCAAATGAATCAGTTTCAAATACGACACCTTCAGCTACTTTCTCATTTTCTTCATGTTTGTCCTCTTTGGATTTCTCATTCTGTTACAACAAGTCAATAATACAATTAAGGTTGAAATTAATTGATAGATCGATATTCTGCAACATTAACTTCATTATTTTTATTACCTCGTTTTCATCGCTGTCATCATCTTCCGCATACTTTTTCGACTTTTTCTTAAGATTTTCATTATCTTTTCTCACGCTTAGCACTTTTTCTCAACGGCCGATTTAAGTCACTTATTTTTTTGGCAACGTAAGTATTGATACACTTCATGTGCGTTGCGATCTCATCATTTGAAATGATTTTTTTCTGGGTCATCGAATGTAGAGTAATTGCTATAAAAAATAACAATTAGGAATAAATTTCGTACAGTTACATAGAACTTAGGACTCTAATAGAGGAAAATGAAGGTTACCGTTTACAGCGTCGAGACCTTGTGTACTGAGCACATGTTTCGCAAGTAATCCTTTTCTCTTGTCTGCATTACTTACAAGTTTGTAACACTAGCTTCACGCATAACTTTTTCACCAAATATGAGACAAGCAACATTGGCTATGAAGTTGGAGTGTGTAAGTTTTCGCCTAAGTCTTAATTGATCATACTTCATTCTGTCGATCCATACACCATGCCCGGCATGAATCTCTCATACAGAAAAGGAAAGGGAAAGACCTTTAATATATTTTTTACATTAAAAAATATTTTTTTTTATGTTTTGCGAATCTCTTATCAGGTAAGGTCACAGTTGGCACACATTTTG
Source organism: Druon quercuslanigerum (assembly GCA_010014905.2). Lineage (NCBI taxonomy): Eukaryota > Metazoa > Arthropoda > Insecta > Hymenoptera > Cynipidae > Druon > Druon quercuslanigerum. Next base: position 2,594 of record JAAAKG020098530.1, on the reverse strand, counting down.
TTACTACAAAAATGTATTTCCCCCAAAAAATCAAACATAAAAGTATGAATTCATGAGTAGGAAGTCCGCGCAGTATAAAGTCAGGAATGTCGGTGATGATGAAACTGAATAAATAAATATACAGAAGATATCAACGCAAATATGTTTCTTGAATTATACTAACTCAGTGAATTATAAAAATGTTAAGTTAAAAATGATTTTGGTTCTGCAGCGTTTTCGATTTCTTCGAATACATCTTGGAAAAGAACTTAAGGTTACGCAAGTTCAGGTTATGTTAGGGAAATCTCTATGGAATTGGGTATTTTACAACAGTTGGGCACTATGAAAGCTTTATAAATTCGCACAATACATTGTTATGTTTTTGAATTCAAGCCGAGATGAGCTGTTTCTTTACAGAAACAGATTTTCTAGGAAAAATACAAATTCCTTTATTTAAGGATATGGTATAAAATTCTCGCTCTTATTTGATATTTTTCAACAGAGACAGTCAAGTCTTTATGAAAAAGGCCTAGAAGGTAAGCATGCAAAATTTGCCCCCGCACGTAGCAAGTTCATGTTACTGCTATAGATGGGCATTGATGTGAAATAAAATTCCTTTAAAGGATAACTTAAAAATTTGTTATTTAGGGGAGTTATGTACAAGGAAAGTAAAATCAAAAAAGTCCTTTTTCTCTAAAACTACTCAACTTTCTCTAAAACTACTCAATTCTTTCGAGGTGACTGTCAAAGATTTTCCCATCATCATACTGCTTCCAACAGATCGTCAAATATTATCATGGCATTTAGATGTCTGCCACGATACAGCTTTTTGAATCCGCTATTCACTTGTTTTGAGATAATTGTCAAATGTTTTCATAGCATCCTACAGCTAGATGCACACTAACTTTCTTAGTCCGTTATTCACTTGTTTCGAGCTGATTGTCAAATATTTTGCCATCCTCATACTGCCTATTAGTACACTAACTTTCTGATTCCGCGATTCACTAGCTTCGAACACATCGTCAAATATTCTTAAAGCACCTTGATGTCTGCCACGATACAACTTTCTGAATCCGCTATTCACTTGTTTTGAGTTTATTGTCAAATGTTTTCATAACTTCTTACAGCTAGCCGCATACTAACTTTCTTAGTCCGTAATTCACAGGTTTCGACCTAATGTCAAATGTTTTTGCCACATTTAAATGATTTCCAGTACACTAACTTTCTGATTCCGCGATTCACTTGTTTCGAACTGACTGTCAAATATCCTCATAGCATCTTGCTGCCTGCTACGATACTAACTTCCTGGATTCGTTATTCACTTGCTTCGAACAAAAATTGATTATCATCTGTCAGCAGTAATAATTGTACTACATACTTGTGCTTTAAAATACCCCATTCTTTGATTAGAACATTTTTCAACCAAAACTAAAGCTCAAATATGCTGGTTACGACGCTTTCTTGATTAAAAAGAAAGGCAAAAAAAGATAATGAAAAATGCAACTGAAGCAAATGACTTTTCTCTTTCATGAAACAGCATTATAGTTGTTAATGACATTTTACGTCACAATTTTCGACTCTCTATTTATAAAAAAAATCTCAATAGTGTCTCTAATTATGACGTTTGAAATTAAACTTAATTAAATGACGAAATTCCTGAACTTCAACGCATTCAACTACCTATTCAGCGGACTTTTTCAACTTACAAACATTGTTGCATCTGCTTCTTCACGACGAATTTAACTACAATCCCTGAAACAGCTCGAGTGCAGTCTTACATTAAAAAGAAAATATACATACCACAAAGAAATCGGTAGTTTCGAGCTCATATAATCCAAAATCGTATATTTGATGAAGATCTTGCTCTCTTGAAGGTGCATTCTAACACATCAAGTATCACTGCATTAGAGTTCTCCAAAATAATGGAAACCCTTTCTATAAGGTGTCATTCAAGTTTATTCGATAGAGTAGGTGAATATAGTCTTTCCGAAAAACAATTAGAAGTATTTACAGGGTGAAACTGGGAACAACTCAATGCTCTTAAAGAGGTGTTGATCTCGCTTCGAAATAGCCAATCCCGTTCAGTGACTCAAGCACTCGTAGTATTCTTGTTTAAATTACGTACTGGGAACTCTAAAAAAATGCTTTCTTCTATCTTACAGTTAGAAAATGAACATTATGTATCCGATTATGCTGCTAGTGTCATGAAATCTTTTGAAAATAACGTTTTGCCACATCGCTTCGGTTTAGGTTCTCTTAACAGAGATAATCTTATTCAAGATGATACAGCTGATACGGCAAAAAATTTGTTCGAAATCGACTATCAATTATTTTTAAATGGTGACGAAACTTACGTTAGACATCAAAAGAGCACTAATAATGAATATCAGGGGAAATCTTAATCTGGGCAGAAAAAAGTACCTCTCTGCAAATCTTTCACTATTTGCACAACTTCCGGCTACATTGTTGAAATGCCTCGACCATACTTTGCCAATAAAAATGATGCCGAAATTCTAAATAGTGTTATTGAGGATCCAAACACGGAGAAAAATGTCTAGTTAGGTTTACAAGAATTCTGGTTAGCCCTACTAGACAGTCTAGTAAAATATGAACCA
>JAAAKG020098519.1:0-15992 GCA_010014905.2 Druon quercuslanigerum | reverse complement strand
GAGATTAAATCCAGTATCAGGAACAGTTAAAGTTAAACCTAATGCTATAGGAAAACTCTGGACATATATAAAGAAAGTAGAAATGCCACCTTTTAATGAAGAAGAATGGCTGAGAAAATTAGGTTGGATAATTGAAGAAATTAAATCTAGAAAACTTACATTAATCAGATTAGCATTTGGAGACCCTTTATTCACACCCATAGAGAAGGAAATAATTCAAGAAATACTAAACCAAACGAAAAAATTGCACTTGATATCTTTAGACCCTTACCAGAAACCACTCATGGAACAAATGTATATTAAGTTTACAAGACCGATTAACACGGTATACAATACTAATACCGTTACAAAATGAAACCACGGCATCAATTATTAATAATTTAATTGAACACTACATCTATATATTTGAAGCTCCCAAAACGATTCTAACAGACCAAGGTCAGAATTTCCTCTCCGAACTCATGCAACAATTCGAGGAAGCATTAAGAATACAGCATGTGAAGACAACTGCCTTTCACCCCCAGTCTAACGGTAATATTGAACGCATGCACTCTACATTGAAAAATCTTATTAAAACTTCTATCGCAGAAAACAATAGAGAATGGGATGATAACCTGAAATATATTAACTTTGCGATAAATATAATGAAAAATGACACCCTCGGAATTTCACCTTTTGAAGCTACCTTTGGAAGGGAACCCAATATCCCCTCAACAATTAACCCTTCTCCAAATCTAACATATTCTGATTTGGTTAAAAAATGGAAATTCAGACATGAACAAAATTTAGAAGGATCAAAGAAAGAATCGAAATTGAACAAGAAAAAACTAAAAAGTTATTGGAGGATAAAATAGTTAGGAGGCATCCAATTGACAATGAAAAGGATTGGGTTAAGTGGAAAAATAATACCAAACAAAATAAACTAGATCTTAAAATTATATACAATAAAATTTTCAGATTACATATAGACCAATGCATGCCTTATTTTTTAGATGACGTTCGCGTTGATAATCCTACTCACGATTTTGGTAACGACAACCAAGGCTAATTATTCAATAGAGGAACTAAGAGGAAATGTGTATATAGAAGAAGTTAACAAAGTACACTTATACAACGAGGAATGGAGGCTAATAATAGGGATAAATTTCACGACAACCGGAGAAAGGATAGAGGCAGTAGATCACACCTTAGTAATGGCCGAACGCGCATGCAAAACGTCTTGTGCACTGAAAGAAGAATTAAAATTAGTTAAAGGAAGATATAACAGATTAACGTCGAAAATTGTAATTTTACATAAGCTTCTAGGGAAACAGAGACAAAAAAGAGGATTAGTGAATTTCGTGGGAGATACTTCTAAAACATTGTTTGGGACTCTCACCGAATAGGATTTAAATCAAATAAACTCTGAATTTGATGAGCTATACGATGATAATAAAAAAGTAGCAGCTGTATTGACTAATCACACAAAAATTCTTAAACTCATACTAGACACTTCCTCTACAGAATATTCAACAATAAAGAAAGAAATCGGTAGAGAACTAGGAATAGCTCAGACATAAGGCCAAACGGTAAATAATAATACAAACGACAATTTTGTTAACATTAAGCTTATCCTAATCACTCTTTTTATTGACGAACTCAACGAAGACATCGATACGGCCATAAATGCTATTAATGACGGAAAACACGGGATAGTACACTCTCAAATATTAACCCCTGAAATCCTAAAAAGCACCTTAGAAGAATTCGAACGACATCATAGAACTAGATACCATTTTGACATCAAAGAAGAAAATTATCAGCATATCATTGACATCAGTTCACTTTCGGTAGCGATAATCCAAGGACTTTTTACATATATACTGGACATACCTGTTTTCGAAAAAGAAGAAGGTTCCCTACAAAGAATTATTCCTATCCCAGAAATGAAAGCTAACCTGTACCTATCTATCATACCTGACCATGAACTAGTCATTAAATATAGAGACTCTTATGTTTCTACAGATAAACAAACAATAGATCATTGTATGTCAATAGCGAACTATCTAATATGTAAACGGAATCAACCTAATCTTAAACTGTTTAAATGTCAAACCTGCGAGTCAAGTCTTTTCAGGAGATATGCTGAAATAAATTGTAATAAATCTCCGTATCTACTTCACGAAGAAACTTTTATACCATTATCTCACGGATATATTATAATCCCGCTTAAAACAATAAACTTAGATATACGCTGCGAACAAAATGTCACAACCATTGAAATAACCAAGCCTGTTAAAATAAAAGGAAACAGTTGTAAATTATATAATAATTACGATCAGCTAAGTCTGCCAAAATATTTAGAAGAAAAGCAAACCTATTGGATCAATGTAACCTACGATATTAAGTATAGAGATCAAGGCCTTAGTAATTTGGAAAAGAAATTAATTCAACTTCCTAAAAAAATAAATAATAATTAATTGAAACAAGCTCGACTAAGTCTACACGATACCGAAAATATATTACAAACTATAGTCACCCATAGACGTATGAAAACCTGGAAAGAACATGGATTAGAATGGTTACAATATTTAGGATATACAACTCTAGCTATGAGCATTATATTTGTATTGTATAAAATTGGAATCTTTAAAGCGATATCAAATATTATCCCCAAGAAACTATGTTTTTTTTGTGTTAAAACAAAAGTAGAAAATCCTACCTACATTGTAACTTACAGTCCCAGTGTTCAACCACCTCACAACCTTAGTATGCAACCATTACTAGATAAAAAGGAAATGAACATTATTAAGACTAGAAAAGTAAAATTTTAAAGTTTAGAGACTAAACTTTGTCTAAAAGGGGGGTTGTAACGGTTGACCTTTTTGGACTACTCCCACCCATATTTTCGGGCTATAAATGTAGCGCATTGGCCCAGCGCAAATTGGTGAAAGCGGTGGGAGAACATTTAAAATTGAAAGTAACTGATAAACACAGAGAATTGAACGAAGTTTTTTTATTTATTTTTTTTATTGTGAAATAGTGAATAAATAAAAGTAAACGCTTTTCGGTTAATTCTGACACAATTACTGATCAACAATCCCTTGTTGATGACATTGGTCAAACTCCTTTCGGATCCAGATTGTGAACCGCTGCAACTATGTCGTATATATGATGATGGTGAAGGCTGGATCTGTATCGAAGTTTATCTACCAGAGGGCTACCATAAATTTTGCTTTGTACCAGAGCGTGTGTCCATCAGTTTCCTGCAATTAAAAAAAACATTAGAAGCGCAAGTGTGACAGATTGAACAGTTTTAAGGACAAATATCTCACAGACGATTGAAAAGAGCCACCAGTTATTCCTCAACAATCGTAGGCTTAAAGGATCTTGAGAAATTTATTAAAATTCTAATTTCAACGCAGGAATTTAAGACTTGATGCAGACAACTGGCCTGGTATGAAAGAAGATTACGGAACCAAGAGACATTTCTTCGAGGAGAACTACAAAAGTCTCATGGATTTTAAGAGCAGAAGATTGTTTTCCAGATTATGAAGAATTGGATTATAAGTGATTTATCAAGAATATCCGGTGATTAAGGGAGTTGAGATGCTACAGGAATTTGCTAGTAAAAGCGAGAAATTTTAAATTATATTGTCCTGGTCTTCGAAGCGCCGGGGGGTACAAGCTCCGGTTTGAAATACGGTAAATGGTGCATAAACTGTTAGGAATAGATTAAGAGATGATAATGCGATTAATAAAGATAATTCTGAAAACTGATTAAGCCTCATCCCAGTAGTGATATTGATAATAGTAGCAATAATACTAGGACTGTTTCATAATCTCCTTATAAATCCAATGAACAATTAGGAACTATTTCAGATAGGCGAGAAGAAGTTGCACAAAATAATTCTACTATTTCAGGGCCAATAAGTGCTTGAGCTATTTTGCATGTATCTAGACTAGTACGCGACACAGTTCCAGAGTTTGACGGTACTAACATGTCTGTCACTTTGTTCGTGGAACATTGTAGAGTGGCTCGATGTATGATAATAATTCATGAAATTCCCTACTTGAAAATGTTAATTAAAACCAGAATTCTAACAGCTGCGTAAACATATTCAAAATAGAGCAGGAATCACTCTTGTTGAAATGTTAAAAAAATTTGAGGAGTTTATTTACCAAAATTAGATATTACACAATAATCACAAGAATTAACCATGGCAATTAAAAAGTCTCATGAAAGCATAACTAATTTCGGGGCACAGGTGAATCAAATATTGGATGAATTAATAAATATAACTTTGGAAAACACATCGGGGGCAAAAGGAACTGAAATAATAGAGATACACAAGGAGAGCGCGATAGCTACTTTCATGAGGGGATTAGACTGAGAGATATTCGTGATAATTAAAAGTAAAAATCCTGCTACCTTGGATGAAGCTATACAGATGGCATCTAAAGAAGAGATTTAGATTAAAAGCTGGGATAGGGCTCATTCAGATGAAATAAGAAAAATTAAACCTGAGTTTAATTCAGATTTTAAAATATGTTCAAATTCTCGTAAAAGAATTGCGTATACTCATACTGAGAAAGATGAAATTAAGGGAAGGAAAGTTCAGTGCTATGATTATAAAGAAATAGGCCATTTTCGACGTGAATGTCCTAAGCGTAAAAAATATAATGTCAGTCAAGACAAAGAGGGTAAAAAGTTCACATATTGTTTCAGATTGAATGCTGATATTAGTAAATGTCATATGAAAGCGAAGCATGATAAAGAAAGGATGTGAAATAAAGATATTAAAAACCAAAATTTAAACGCGACGAAGGGACATCCTACAGAGCGCATGATGGCTCAAGGAACTGGTTCCTCTGAAACCGCGTCGTTTTCAAACTCGTGGGGAATAATGGCGTAGAGCCCGCCGCGGTAGTAAAACTACAGCATTATTTCTTTCATAAAGGAAAAGCATCGAGTAACACGGAGCCTTGTACTTTTTCGAGATGTCTCATCCAGAAAGTAAAATTGTATCACCGACGGTTGAACCATCTACGCCGAGTGAGCCAGCCCCCAGGAAACGTGTTGGCAAATTGTCCAAGTTAAGGAAGACAGACAACTTCAGAAGAACGGTAGGAAGGAAGCAAATGAACGAAGTTTGGAATGCAGTAGAAAAGAGATTAGGAGTATTTGATGAAAGCTGTGATAAATTAGAAAGATCATTGAAGGAACTTCGCTTATCTGCTCAAACCGCCGCTGTCCCATTAACCGTTTCGACCCGGGGAGTAGGTTTCGTAACCGTAGCTGAATACAGTAGGATGTGCACTACTTGGAACATTGACACCCTATCTGATATATGCACAATTTATCAGTACTACCGAGTTACTCTCTTTTCTAGTTTACTACAAACTATGTTTAAGCAGAGTCGAGCAAGGAGATAAACCATCATTTGACGATGTAACACCTTTCGTCATCTCCGAATCTGTCCGTCAGATTGTTGCTCCAGTAACCCAAGTTCCACGTGCGACGTATAACATACTGTCAGCTATTGGCCGCATTGACGGGAATGGCATCTGGCACTCTGTTCCAGTCCAAACTGATTTGGACACAGGAGAAGAGCGAGCTCTTTTCATCTATCCCTGCAACATCAGGGAAACTCTCGCGATGATGGCAGATCCAAACACTGACGCCGTCATTAGAGATGAATTCCATCTTTTCAACCCACTTCCAGGTGCAGATTGGCGACAAGTGGAAGCACATTGGCTGTTAGCTAACTCCAACGACATCTGGCCAGCTGACTACAACGCCGACGCCTTAGCTAGAGATGTACATGCATACTCCAATTTGCTTTCTCGTGCATCGAATCGTCTACCACCAAGCTTCATGGCATCCTTCACTTGGTCAGGAAGCGGAACGAAAGCAGGAACTACGAGTCTAGATACCAGCAGTCTTCGTTTAGAAGCTGAGTTCCTTGACCAACAAGCCGGCTCGAGGAGCTCAAGGCAAAAGGATTCACAAGGAAATCGAATCCGACTTCCAGATCGTCCAGCCACCAGAGTTTATGTCCGAGATGACGTCATCAATCGCTCGGAAGTTGTCTCCATCTGGTCACCAGATTCCAGCGTTACCATCATGGACCTCATTGTTGGATCAGCAACATTTATAGGGGAGCACACTAAACAACCTGGCCGCCTTAAAATCATGGGCAAAATGACATCGGATGTAGCGCCAGCGACCGTTCTTTATCGAATGGTTGATGCTCCAAGGGCAAAAGCCTGTTAATCCCTTAGATTCACACATAAAGATTAATCGCGAACGTATTTTTAATTTGGTTGGAATTGGATCCAATATGATTCCAACGCAGGATGAAGTTAAGATGCTTCTCCGAGGTATAGAAACTTCCTTCCATGTAGTTTTAAAATCTTTTCCTATAACTGAGGATGGGCTGATAGGAAGCCATTCTTAATTTTGTGGATGATAGCCTTCATCTGGGTGATGAAAATTTTCCTTTTACCTGTCACTCCACTATTATATTACCTACAAGGACAAAACGATTATTAAAATTATCAGTAAAAGGGCCTAGCATTGCCGAGGGTTATTTAAAACGTCTTGATTATGGTCCTGGAATGATTGTTCCTAAGAAACCTGATCCCTCTACCAAACATTGTTGAAATTTTAGACTAGTTAGGAGGAACAAAATACTCTTCCGTAATGGACCTAGCAATGGGGTATTCCAGAGGCTGATAAACCAGGTTTTAACCTGGTCCTCTGTAGAAATAGTTGATGTAACATTACAATGAAAAAAGAAAGTTTGAACATTTAAAAACAGGTCTAATCACTTACTAAAGTTATAAATAAATACTATGCATAATTAAAATCAGTCTAAAGTGGTTTCTTTCAAATTTTAAGCTGTTCCTTCCTGTTCGGGCAAAAAAGAAAGGAAAAAACCCTTACTAAACTGTCGCCTAAGGGACTGGCTTTTCTAGTTGTAACATCAAATCTGGGGCATAACAAATTTTCCTCCCACTATCCTCTTGCATACGAGACCCTCAATCGCTGACAAACCCCACAGTTTTCACTCAGTTTTTAGTGAACATCGACGTTCAAATCTTGCATTTCTCTCTTGAAGAGGAAAAAACCAAAACGAGTCATTATGCCAAATAATTGATACAAATTCTTATAAGGTTAGTAATAACATTATTAGACTACTTCTGATTAATTAAAATACATTGTTTCAACATACATGAAATTTGGATACATAAATATGAATCTAATTCAAAATCATAAATTTCCGTACATTTCCTTTTTTTCGATATATTTTTTTAATGGAAAAAGTTTTTTTTGTCAATTTAGTAACTTTACAACAGCAACATATTTTGTACTAAATTACGTCACAACACAATGGTTGAATAATAACTTTTACTTTGAACCAACATTTTTGATAATCTAACATTATTTCTCTGCCATAAAAAATTGGGTTGAATTTTATTTTTCCTATAAACAGATGAATTTTTTATAATACCAAATTAAACATTTTTTGTACTTTGCTAAAATAAAACAATGTTTTAGGATTACTCCAAGATTTATCAATAGTTATTAATAAAATTAAATTAAATTTAAATTTAAGTAAATTTATAATTTCAAATCTGAGATATTAATCAAAGAACAATGCGTCCAAATGTAAAACTGCGTACCTACAAGGTATCGTGTGTTTTTCACAGATTTAATAAAACTCACTGATAAAGGCCAGCATCGTGTGGAAAGCAAAATGAAAATAAAAATTAATTTCTCTTTCCTAGCGTAATCTCCAGCGCATGGGAGAAGAAGATGCGCATGTAAGCCACTGTTACGCCTTGGTTTTCGCCACCGATGATGTGTGTGTGTGTTCGCGTGCGCGTGCGCGTGTTTTTGTATGTGTACATTAGTGATTTGCCTGTTGGACGTGCTTTAGGGCGAAATTTGTTCAAAGCTGTAATTAGAAACTGTAAATTGTTCAACGCGAAGCGCGTCGTCGCGTTTATAGTTTTTAATGCATATAGAGTAAAGATAATGAAGGAATAATGATAGAATCTTCTTCTTGAAGAATATACTTATTAAGTGATCAGTTCAAAATTGTATGCTAATTTTAAACCTAATTTGTTCTTCCGGTTATGATTTTAATCATTCAACGGCAGCAACAAATTAGCGACAGGGACATAACAGTATTACGTGAGTGATGAAAAATTATCGTACAAGTGGTTTTTGAAAATATATTCGACTGACAAGTTGTTGCAGAAAGTTAACTTAAATTCCGTAATTGATCTATTAGGAAATCGGTTAGTAGAAATTCGCATATGCGGCTTCTATATTCAAAGTTTGCAGTGTGAGGTTACGTTTAGGATATTATAACTGTAATGCATTTATTTTAAGGAATGAGTGGCAAAAAACATAATGACGGAAAAAGTGAGAACCACCTGAAAGTCGTAGAAAACAGTTTTTCTCTGAAGTTGCACAAATATTTAATGAACGCACCGTTCGCCGACGAAAGGTATATTTGCTGTCTGCCATAGATGTCGGTACGTATAATTATATTAAGTCGACATAACTTTGTAATAAGTCATAAATAAATGCCATTTCTCATTAGCTTCATTATTTATATAGTTTGGCTTGTTACAATTACCTAAATTAGAATGTTTCAATTTGAAAAATTGAATGAACATGAAAGTACCTCTGCTAAGGATGCTAAAAATTATATTTTGTATTCTCTGTGCATAAATAATATTTTTTTTATAATAAATTTCTTTACAGAATTCCAAGCCCTAATGAATACCACGATGCATGAAGATACCCAGAAACACGAGCAATTAATGGAAGTCTCTTAGGGTCTGTTAACGGATAGTGCGGAGCATTCTACACAGATGAAGGGAAAGAATGATATTTTCTCTCCCACAGATCAAGAAAAATTGGATGGAAACTCACTTTCCCGTTAAGTCAAAGCTCAGTTATGTCAATATCAGACATATCAAAACGCACCGCCCAAATATTTTACATTTTACATCTCCTCCACTTAGCAACACGTGTCACTTAGCAGCACAGACACAGATACACACGGCACACGTAGAAAGCGCACTCGTTCATCTTCTCCTCCCCAATAGACATTGGTGGGGTTAAGGGGAATTTGACGTAACTGAACTTTTTTCATTTCAAAGGCTTTGACTTAACCGGAAGTTTAGTGTATTATGTTCCACTTCCAATAGAATTGGTAAAAATAGGAAACTTTTTTCAATAATTTTGACGCATAACTCATTTTTATTTGATTCTTATTGTGGTTATATTAATATGGTAATGTCTGTTAACTTACCAACAATATTCAATTATTCCTTATCGCTAATTTAGAGACTCAAGAGAAACATAATTGTTACGTATTTTCGTGAAAAAAGCCGTTGTTACATATAAAAAATCACTGTATAAGTGTAAAAATTAAAGATCAATAGTGTTGTGAATTTTTGTGTGCACTTTTCGAAGCATCGCAACCAAAATGAGCTACACGAGACAAAAATAATAGTACTGGTGGACCACCTGCGATAGTAACTCAAGAATTGCGATCTAAGTTAGTAGTGAGCGAAAATCCTTCTGATAGTGGTAGGATAAATTCTTGGAGTTCAGGTCCGAGTGGCGAGGGTTGAAATGATTTGCAGAGACATGATACTCGTGTCCAGGACTCCCCCTCTGCAACTTTATTACCATTCTATTTACAGGAAAGAATATGTGAATTAAATTATTCTAGAAATATTGCAAGTGTGTTATTGGTATGACCAATCCTCGCGGTGCGCCTTATTTAACTATGATGGTTTTGAATAAAATTACCGGTAAAGCGCGTTATCATATTCAAGATAAAAGCGATTTGGAACTCAATGACAGCTTAAAAATTCTGGAACGTTTTTACGCTCAGTAAGAATATGTAAGTCAAATTTTGCAGACTTCAGCTACCGTTAAAAGTAAACCGGACGAATCAATTGAAGAATATGGTGCTCGCGTTATGCTAATTTTTAATGAATTAGCTTCTAAAGTAATGCAAGAGGTATGGGCCGTTTTGAAGCGTATAAAGAAAAAGTCATTGACTATTTTTTACGCGGATTAGATTTCAACATTTATATGGCCATTCATGATAAAGAAATTAAAACAGTTCAGAAAATAAAATTTGGGGAAGAGTTCATGGATCTCTGTCTGGCTCCGTTCCATCTAACTCGTCGAGATCTGATTTGAAGATTAAAATAGTTCACGATAAATTAAATAGAGTAGCTCATATGCGAGTAGAGGATGATAATAAGCCTGTACGAAATTTTGACTCTGTGCAGTGTTATCATTGCAAACAATCGGGACATTATAAGCGAAACTGTCTGATAATTGGCGAAAAGAATTTGACTTGGCAATCCCTTTTGCCTCATTATTCCACAATAGAGAAGGAGCTTCTTGCTATTGTCAGGACCAAGTGGGATGAATATATCCAAATATTTCACATTTTTTAATCAAGAATAGTTGTCTTAAAAAGTGTAACCAATTTAAAAAAAACAAGTCCAACGTAAATTGACAGCAACGGCACCAAACATTTTAATTCATATAAAAAAAAAGGAAAACTGCAGTTTCTCACGGTTGGTATATCAAATTAAACCATTCTTACTTGACGTTCGGCCTCACAGGTTTCCTAAATTATAATCAGTTAATTTTGCCTCATTTTGTGCCTGATGTCCAACAATGGAGGTGAGGGAGTACAGAATATATAAATATAAAAAAACATTAAAATAAAACTAACCAAAATACCTTAGACAACAAATTTTTAAAAGCAGGTTACCATTTTCAAGTATCTTCCCTCCTCATCTCAGTTCACTTGTTAATTACCTTTTTCAATAACCTTTCTTCTGTCAATCAGGTTCCAAATTAATAAAAAGTTATTTTTGGGCCTTTTGGTGTTTTTTCTACTATCCGCCTTGCTTCTCTCAGGCGTCAAAAAGTAATTTCAACAAATAAAATAAATAAATTAAGTTTATAATCTACTAATTAACATTCTTCATATGTCTGTCTCACTTTCTCTCCTCCCTCTCTCTCTCTCTCTCTCTCTCTCTCTCTGTGTTTGCTAAATTTGTATGGTTGTTGCATCTTACACGCAAAGGGGTGACGAGAATAGGGGGGCAGACACTGATTTTAAATATCAAGTATTCAATATAAATGTAGAAATTTTATTATTAGAACTTATTTATATAGAACAATAATAAATGTTACATACAAAAAAGTTGAAAAACAAAAAATATGTCTCAGGGAGAAACGTGAAATGTACCAACAAATTTTGTTCGAATAAATCACTTGATAATTTAATAAATAGTAATTGCGAAAAATAATGTTAAGATAAAAGTATTGTGTTGGTATAGTCATATTCTTCCTTTATTTTCACATAATTTTTATCTGTGCCATTTTCTCTGAACACAATATTTTTAAAATAATTAAATGTTTATTTCCATTATCAGTGGCCCACCTTCTCTCACAGCTTAGTGGATTCTCGGATTTCAGATGCTGTTTGTAAGCTTATCTAGCTTGGGCACTCGTTCTATTTTTCCTTATCTTGTTACAAGAAGGTGTATGTGGTGATGTTGGCCTGACTCTTGGTTGCATTGCAAACATTAAAGAACTCCCGTTACGAACTTAGCCCGACCCGGGATGACCCTCGGCCCAGGCATCTGGCAATAACCGCTTTGGCTAGGCTCCATTACCTTTCTTTCATTAAGCACATGCACCGGAGAGCCCGTTTATAAGGATCCGCAATTCACACCGGAGAGCCCGTTTATAGGGATCCAATCATTCATATCCATACTCAATCAGGCCGAGGGCAGTTTAGCCCCAGAGTATAGAGCTGACAGTCCAGGTACTGGCAGAGTTTGCGCAATAGTTATTCCTATGTATAAAAATACATACATACAAATACATACATACAATACAGGTTACGACGGCTATGTTAACCAATTTGGTCCCTTTACCATATACACCTTCTGTACATTCCTCACCATCCCCATTATCTTATCAACAGCATCTGCTAGGAGCGATTTTTTCTATAGTTTATTGTTTGTAATTATAACAATTTCTGTAATAATTATACATTATATATACATTTATATATCGAGTTTAGAGAAAATTGCAAAAGATGAAAGTTGTGTAAATGTAAGGAAGGAAGCCCCTACCCCTCGCCTAGAAGTACATTTGTATTAAAAGATTAAAGAATAATTTTTTGAAAAAAAGTAATATTATTTATACCCTTATAAAAATCTAGTACCAAAGATTGATGATAAGCATCAATTTTTTAATATAAAAATACTGTTAATTATAATCCAAAGAACTCTTATTTATTAGGAAAATAGATTAATAATTACATTTCACGCAAAGTAAAATATTAGGTATATAAGAAAATTTAGATTTAAAAAACAACGAAAGAGAAACAACTTAAACTCCCTGCATCCTAAGGAAGCTGCAAACCCTTGAGATGCTACCAGTTACTTACACAAGTTTCTACCCCGGCACCACAAGTAAAACCGTGTGCCACGCACACAACCAGATCTTTTATTTTCACTCTACTACTCATAGAGTTAGTATTAACTCTATGCTACTACTACCCCAGTTAAGAGTTTATAATTTTTACTCGTTTGTCCTTTCAAATTTAAAAAAATGTGTCTCCGTTCAACGGCTTTATGAATATTATGTTTGTGGGACTACGGAGTGAATTACTTTCCCACAACTATCTCACCTTTTGCAACCAAACAGAAAGAACACAAAAAGGGAGCTGATAGATATATGCAGAGAGAGAGAGAGACAGAGAGAGAAAGAGAGAGAGAGAGGAGCTTTATGCATTCCTTTTTACCAAATATTGCATACCAAAGTTTTAATTTTATTGTTTTTTAAAAAAAAGTGATTGGGTTAAATACCTGGTACCTGGTCGAAACGTTTGCCAATACAGTTTTTAGCAAATGAATCTGTATTCGAATATATCTCTAGAAAAAGTATTTGTTTTAATAAAAGGTTGCTGATTTAATGAAACTGACAGTCAGTCAGTTCTAAAAAGGTAATTGAATTACTTTTTCTAAGAAAAGGAGGGCTCAGGACGCTAAAATAAAAATTCCGCCAAAGAAAAACGAAATTGCTTCTCATCGTTTTAAAAAGGTATACTAATAAAACAAGAAACTTATCGTATCTTTGGTGAGTTCCGAGACAGTTTCACCTAAAAGTCTTTAAGTACCTGCAAGCCCTTAGAAATTAAAAAACTAATAGAAGCATATAACACAAAACAATTTTCATGCCCTTTTTTCCTTGCTCAGGCATTTATAGTCAACTAAATCGTTGCAGCAACCCTAAGTGTCAAGATTCAAGGCGCTTCAGAAATCTCAGATAGGTGCGGATAAACATGACTCGTGGGTAAATAAGGGCAATAGGATCTGAGATGCATGGTAAAAGTTAAGACCGATGTCTCATTTTCGTTCTAATTTTGATTGGGTTTCTTAAAATTAGAGACCCCCCTTAACAGGAGACCGACTTTTGCTATGATGGGCATAATTAGACTAGACTTGATTTGAGAAGTCACCATTTCTCTTTCTCTGCGAGTAGTCCTATATATTTTAAACTTGATACTCGTTATCAATCGTAGAAAATAACTGCTCTAATAATTTATACCAGTGGACACTTGAAATTATTTTCTGTTTATAATTATTTTCACTCACTTATCTTTATAGGCCGGTAATAACGCGACAAATATAGAGGTCGCGATACCCCGGTCGAGGCATAGAAGCATGTAGAGAAGCTAAATTGCTCCTTTCAAATGCGTTGGTCATTCTCCAATTTACAAAAGTTTGGTTTTCTAAAAAAAATGCAATTCGGCGAACAAATTTTTTCCAAAAACTACTCACAAATTCTACAGTAATGTAGTGTAATGTAATTTTCGACAGTTAAGCCGCTTTAATTTACTCATATTTAAAACATCGGTCGCCTGAGGTTATCCACATTTAAGTAAAATATGGCTTTAAACATCGAACATCACCGGAGCATACGCTTCTATAGAAGAGTAGACGAGGACGAAACCAAGGGTGTCGAATGCTTGATGCGGAAATAAACAAAAGCACGAGAAAGCTCACTCAAGTTTAGTAAGGTTATTAATAAGTAAACTGACGGGAGAAGCAAGAAAATGTATATATGAAAATACATACACAAAGGTCGAATATTTCTTAAATAAATTCAAGACCGTTTATTCCCCAGAAAAAACTATTTATCAACTTCAGGGTCAATTAGGAACCACTTATATGTGGGAAAATGAAAGTGTTTTATCTTATGAAACCCGCATAAAAGAAATTGCCTCTTAAATATTAGATGACCATAAAGATAAACATGGGAATCAAATAGTGAATTTCATAACATGCGGATAGTGAAAAAAGAAATGGATTTCTTAAAATTAAACAAAACCGCTCTTATTAAAGAATTTTTTCCAACAAAGAAACTGACAGGCCTAGAAGCTACCAAAGGATACGAAATAACGGATGTTAAGCGAGCTAAAACAAAATATGGAATGCGAACGCTCGTGATCATTGAAAACAAATTCTCCGTTCTTCTACCTCAAAGAATTGGAAAACTGTTTTAAAAGCATAAAAACCTGTTCATGCAAATGAAGAAGGCCTGTGAAGATCAAAACCTTGGAATGGTGTATTTC
This sequence comes from Druon quercuslanigerum, assembly GCA_010014905.2. Classification (NCBI taxonomy): domain Eukaryota; kingdom Metazoa; phylum Arthropoda; class Insecta; order Hymenoptera; family Cynipidae; genus Druon; species Druon quercuslanigerum. The sequence continues at coordinate 1,302 of JAAAKG020098519.1, read as the reverse complement.
GGTGAACGCTTCAATTTCATCGAACTTATTGTGAAGAAAAATATATAAAGTGTGCAGTTCTTAAAAATTATAACTCAGTGTGTGAAAGTCTTGAGTTAGCTCAACATCAGCATGACTTATACGCATCGAAATCAAATGCTACAAGCAACTACATACTATCTGAATTTGTCATTCACAAAAAAAATTATCGTCGGTGCTGAATTTAAAAAAGATGGAAAGCTCCCCTCATTAGTGAAACGACAGATCAGTCATCCTCGTGCAAGTATAACCCTGAATCTTGAAGAGTGGAAATGATTTGAAAGTTACTTCAACGTCAAGACATTCTTCTTTGATGGCCAAGAGAAGCAACAATTCATCGACTGATTCTTTTGAACCAATTCAAGAAACGCAAAAATATTATCTATTTGTACTGCAAGAATCAACGTTTGCTGTTCCCCAGGAAGGCTGTCACTGTTAAGATAGAAAAGGTAATAATGTATTAAAGAGAAATTGTGAATGAAGCATGAATATAAAACAGGTGAACTTGTAATGCATCTTAACTTGTCTTCTGAAATCTGATTTAGGAAGAAAAAAGCTAAAAACAAAGTGAATTACGAATTCGGTTAACTGAACATTTACAGAATATTCAAGAATTGAAGAAAGTAGTAAACAAAAGAAGGATCAAACTTGATCTACCCCAATCACTCAATGGACTCCCAAACCATCAATATATAAACATTTACAATAAATGGACAAAATAATAAAAATTATGTCACAAAGAATTTCATTAAACATGAAATATAATGACTTAAACGTCACACAAGCTGTAAAACTGAATTCAACATACAACCTAGACATACCCGAAATGACTAATAAAAAACAAAATGATTTTACTACCAAACATTATCGATTCAAATACACTACGGAACACACACCTTAGTTTAGAAAACGCCGAAAGTATTTTAGAAACAATTTGAAGCCATCACCGAATCCTAACATGGAAAGAAAATGCTTTAGAATGGTTACGGTACTTAGGATACATATTCTAAGGTATAATTACACTCCTAAATATGTATAACATAGGACTGTTCAACGCCATGATTGATCTTGTAAAGTTTAATAGGTAACTGTTACACAAACTGTAGTTTCGGAAACAAAGCCAATACTGTACAACGACAAGAGGCAGTTCCAATTATTAGCGCTAATGTTTCTGTGCCAAAAACAATCACACCTAGATCTTTGAAATTTTAGTTTTTTAGAGACCAAAAACAATCCAAAAAGGGAGCTGTAATATAGCCACAGCTTTCTTTTTCGATTAGATAA
>JAAAKG020098508.1:0-15993 GCA_010014905.2 Druon quercuslanigerum | reverse complement strand
GTTTAAGCATTTCAGCGTGAATACTGTCTACCCCGGAAGCTTTACCGTTTTTCAAGTTCTTGATTATATCCCTAACCACCTAAAATATCTAAAACCCCCTTAAATTAAATAAAATTTTATTTATATTTCAAAGTTCTCTAGAACTACTTGAAATATTTAAAAATTATACAAAATTGTTTAAAATCCCTTTAAATATTCTACATCTTCTGAAATCCTTTTGAGTCCTTTAAAATTCCTTAAAATTTTCGGAAAACGTAAAAATATATTTTAAAACGTATAAATCATTTGAAATCCCTTAAATGTAAATTAAATCAAATTGATTGATTAAATCTTTCTGGAAAAAAGAGCTTAGAATCCTTAGAAATGTTTGAACTCTTTTGAAATCCATAGATACTTAATAAAAGCTTTCAAATCATTTGACATTGCATGAAATATTTAAAATTCCCTTGAATTCAATGAAATTTAATTTATTTATTAAAGTTCTCTAAAACCCCTTCTAATCTTCAAAAATTCTAAAAATTGTTTCAAATCCTTTTAAAAATATTTTTTACATCTTCTGAAATCCTTTAGAGAACATTGAAATTTCTTATAATTTTTTTTAAACGTAAAAATATTTTTAAAGTATAAATTATTTGAAATCCCTTGAATGTGAATTGAATCAAACTTATTTATTAAATCTTAATAAAATCCTTTACATTATTTAAAATAACTTAAAATATCTAAAACCCGCTTGAATTTTATAAAATTTTATTTATTTATCAAAGTTCTCTAAAACCCCTTGAAATGTTTAAAAATCCTACTAAATTTGTGAGAAATTAAAGCTTATTTTGAAGAATTTCACAAGATTTAAAGGATTTATTTCGATTTCCGATAATTTTTGTTATTACCATGGGTTTCAAAGATTTCTAGTAATCTGTACGGATTTTTATTTAGGAAACTTTAATAAATAAGTTAAATTTGATTTATTATTATTTATTTATTTATTTATGATAATTTTCAAAAAAAATAAAATAAAATATTAATTTAAGAGATTTTAAGTATTTAATGAAATTTTGATAGATACAATGGATTTTATTATTAAATCACCAATGATTAAAAAGATTTAAAAATATTTGGAAGATTTCTACTTATTTTAATGGATTTTTAAGATTTTAAAAGAATTCAATGATCTTCAAGGAATTGATGAAATTTCTAAAAAACTTTAGGGAATAAAATATAAAATTTTTAAACATTTGTACGATTTTGATTTTAAGGGGCATAGAGGAAATTAAAAACTTAAGCAGCATTTTACATACGTATTAAACTAAATAGTTGAATTTTCATCTTAGAAATATAATTTTTAATAAAAAATAAATGCTACAACAATAAAAATAATTTTTAACAAAGTCTTTCAACTTTCTAAATAAGTATATAAGTTGTTAGTTAGTAGAATTTTTTATTAATAAACTTAATTTTCTATCGAAAAAGACGATTTAATATCCAAATAAATAAATTTTTAACCAAATAGTTGAAAATTCATCTAAAAATGATCAAGTTGCAGTCAAAAGTGAAATGGTCCAATTAGCAGTTAAAAAAAGTAATTCCTTAAAAAAGCTTTTTTAACTAAGTAGTTCAGTTTTCAATCAATAAAATTAATTTTTTACAAAGAATTTTAAACCCAAAGAGTAAGAATTTACAATGAAAAATAAAATAGCTAAAATTTCGACTTATATAATCAGTTTTCCACCAAAAGTAGAATAGTTAAATTTTACAATAAAAATTATTTTTTTATTAAAAAAGTTTAAATTTGAATAAAATAGTTCAATGTTAAGCAAGTACAATAATTTTTTTTAAATTAGTTGCACTATCAATCAAGTGGTAGAATTTTAATTAAACAAAAAAAGTAAAATCTGCAATCAATCAGTGAAATTTTTAACTCAATAAAATGATGTTTTTAACAAAGTACTTTAATTTTAAACCAATAAATGTGCACAAAAAAGCATTAGCGATTTAAATTTCAGATAAAAGTAATCAGTTAAAAAAATAAGTTAAATTTTCAGTTAAGAAGAATAATTTTTAGCTAATAAAAAAACCCAATTTAAAAAAAAATAGTTTAATTTTCAAGAAAATAGTAGAGTTTTTACCTGAAAGATACAGTGTGAACCGAGAATATGATAGTATACTTTTTAATTTAAAATGTTGAATTTTTCCGAAATCGGTTTCGAATTTTGACGAAAAAAAGGGGTAAAGTTTCTTGAAAACAGGGGAAGAAGTAGAATTTTCTAAAAAGGGGAATAGGGAAAATAGTGCGAATTCTTTATGGGGATGATTTACTTGTAAAATAAAATCATTACTTTTTTTCTTGTTAAGAATAAAAAACATTTGTTATTCCTAATAATATTTTCCATCACATTCTTTCACTCCCTCCCCCATGTCGCAAGTCGTCAAAAAAACCTTATAATTTCTGTAAGGTGTTAATTTCTCCGTCTATTGTACTTTTTTTAAATAAAGGGAAGTAAGGAGAAGTGGGTGGAAATTATGAGGGGAGAAGTAGCTTAAGTGAGGGGAAATGACGGATAGGGAAGTAGTGTAAACGATAGGAGGAGAACTTAGTGGAAATTATGGGAGGGGAATTAAGTGGAGTGAGGGAATATGTGGCAAGTGGTAGGGAAAGTGTAGAGAAATAAGGCGAGTTAAAAGAAGTGAAGGTAACTAATGGGTGAGGAAGTAGGAAAAGTGTGGAGAAATTCTGGAGGGGAAAGCGAGGGAAATGAGAAGAAATGATGGATGTAGGGAATGTAAGGGGAAATGTGGGAAGGTAAAGCAGGGTGAGTGAGAGTAAATTAGTTCATTGGAAGTAAGAGAAGTGAGTAAAAGTGAAGGAAGTGGAAGTAGGACAATTAAGGGAAAAAGGGATTGGAAGCGGAAGCGAGCGGAAATGAGGGAAAGTAAGGGAAGTGGTAGTAAGGGAAGGGGAAGTAGTAGAAGTAGGAGAATTAAAGGTAAATAAGGTGGGAAGTAGGAAAAGTGAGAGGAAATGATGAGAATTGAAAAAAATGATAGGACTGGAAGTACGGTAAGTTAGGGGAAATGTGGGTAGGGTAAGTAGAGAGAGAGTTAGGGTAAATGAGTAAAGGGAAAGTAGGAGAAGTTAAGAGAAATAGAGGGAGGCGAAGTATGATAATTGAGTGATGGAGAAACAAGAGGGGACGTGAGCGAAAATGGAGGAGAAGTAGTATACTTTTTAATTTAAAATGTTGCACTTTTCCGAAAACGGTTTGGAATTTAGACGAAAAAGGGGTGAAAATTCTTGAAAACATGGGAAGAAGTAGAGTTTTCGAAAAAGGGGAATAGGGAAAATAGTGCGAATTTTATATGGGGATGCTTTACTTGTGAAATAAAATCACTACTTTTTTTCTTGTAAGGATTACAAAAAAAATTGTTATTCCTAATAACATTTTCCATCACATTCTCCCACTCGCTCCCCTTTATCACAAAAAATGGTTAAAAAACCTTAAAATTTCAGTAAGGTGTTAATTTCTTCGTCTTTTCTACTTTTTCCCAATAAAGGGAAGTAAGGAGAAGTTATGGGAAATTATGAGCGGAGAAATAGCCCAAGTGAGGGGGAATGACGAACGGGGAAGCAGTGTCAACGAGAGGAGGGGAGCTTAGTGAAACTTATCGGAGGGGAAGTAAGTCATGTGAGGGAATATGAGGGAAGTGGTAGGGAAAGTGTAGGAAAATAAGGCGAGTTAAAGGAAGTGAAGGTAAATAATGGGTGAGGAAGTAGGAAAAGTGTGGAGAAATTCTGGAGGGGAAAATAATGGAAATGAGAAGAAATGATGGATGCAGGGAATGTGAGGGGAAATGTGGGGAGGGTAAGTAGGGTAAGTGAGAGTAAATTAGTTCATTGGAAGTAAGAGAAGTGAGTGAAAGTAAATAGAAGGGAAGTAGGACAATTAAGGGGTAAAGAGAGTGGAAAGGAGAAGTGAGCGGAAATTAGGAAAAGTAAGGGAAGGGGGGGTAGTAGAAGTAGAAGAATTGGTAGTAGAAGTAGGGAATTGAGGAAAAATGATAGAACTGGAAGTAGGGTAAGTTAGGGGAAATGTGGGTAGGGTAAGTAGAGAGAGTTGGGGTAAATGTATTAAAAGAAGTAAAGGTAAATAAAAGAGGTAAATAAAAAAAGTTGAGGGAAATTATAAAAGGGAACGTTGGGGAAGTGAGGAAAAATGATGGGAGTGGAAGTTAGGAAAACTGTGGAGAAATGATGGAAGGGTAAGTAGGGAAAGTTAGGGGTAGAAAGAAGGGAGGGGAAGTTGGGGCAATGAAGGGAGGGAAACGTGATAGGAAATGAGGGGAGGCGACCTAGGGGTGGGGGAATAGGGGTGTGGGACTAGGTGCACGGCTCAAACTTTGAATAATTTTTTAACCTCTATCAGGAAACTAAGACTGGATATTAAAAAAAAATCCCGTCTTTGGTCAGTGCACGTTGGAATTTGTCATGAGGGTATTGCGGACAAGTCGTTCAAACACTATAAATTTACATTTACGTGACAATTCGAGTTATTAAAAGCCCAGGTTTTTCAAGCGTGGCATTGCGAATTGAGTTGAATGGGATGGGTCAGAATGGGATAAAAAAATGGGTGTCTGTCCATCAGTGTCTGACAGCAGATAACAAAATTGTGTTTACACGAGTCTGGACGCGTGGTAGTTTTTATTCAAACGAGGGATGAGAAAATAGACAAGAATTGATTAATCCTGCCACTTTTACAATGCGAAAGTTAAATTTTTTAATTTTTATTTATACTATCAATCATTTATTGTTTGTTAAAAAATCAAATAATTTTTATTTATAAGCAAAATAGCTAAATTTTCAACAAAATAATTAAACTGTTAATAAAATCATTGAATTTTTAATAGAATAATTAAATTTGTAAAAAAAATTTAACTTTTTCGTTAGAATGGTGAATCTTCAACACAGAAATTAATTCACAAACAAACAAATGTATTTTCAACAAAAATTATGAAACTTCAACAACAAAATAATAATTTTGTACCAAGTAATTTAATATTTAATCAAGTTTTTGATTTTGCAAGCAAAAAATACAAATTTTTAACAGAGTAGTTGAATTTTAAAGCAGAAGAGATTAATTTTTAACCAAATTTTTGCATTTTTGATTAAAAAATATCGAATTTACACCAGATTTTTTAGTCAAGGGAGAAAAAAATTTACAACTGAATTGTTGAATTTTTAAAATAAAAAAGAAAATTTTGTAGAAAAAAGTTGAATTTGCATTTGAAAAAATTAATGATCAAACAAAAAAAGACGGATTTCAAACAATGCGAAAGTTAAATTTTAACAGTTTTATTTTTACTATCAATCATTTCTTGTTTCTTAAAAAATCGAATAATTTTCATTTCCAAGAAAAACAGTTAAATTTTCAACAAAATAATGAAACTTTCAATAAAATCATTGAATTTTTAATAAAATAGTTAAATTTTGCAAAAATTTAATTTTTGGGATAGAATAATGAGTTTTCAAGAAAAAATGCATCCTTAACAAAGAAATTAATTCACGAACAAATAAATGTATTTTCAACAAAAATTATGAAACTTCAACAACAAAATAATAATTTTGTACCAAGCAATTTAATATTTAATCAAGTTTTTGATTTTGCAAGCAAAAAAGACAAATTTTTAATAGAGTAGTTGAATTTTAAAGCATTAGAGAATAATTTCTAAACCAATATTTGCATTTTTGATTTAAAAATGTCGAATTTGCACCAGATTTTCCATTCAAGGGAGAAACAAATTTTCAACCGAATTATTGAATTTTTAAACTAAAAAAGCAAACTTTTTAGAAAATAGTTGAATTTGTATTTGAAAAAATTAATTATCAAACAAAAAAAGACGAATTTTCAACAAAGCAGTTAAGTTTTGAACTGGAGATATGAAATTTCCACTGAAAAAAGAATTATTAACAAAGTACTTTAATTTTACCAAAAGCAGTTGAATTTTTAATCAAAAAGATTAATTGAAAAAAAGAAAACGAAATTCTAACACAACACATTTTTAACATAATTATTGAATTCTCAATTAATAACTTTCAATTTTTTACAAATAATGGAATAGTATAATTTTCAGTTAAAAATTAGTTTTTGACAAAGAAAAAATAAATTTGAGACAAATTAAATAATGCTTTAATTTTTGACTAAACGCAATTAATTTGTCAAACGCAAATGAAAAATTTTAATTTTTATATAAAAAAAAAATTTAACAGAAGATAAAGAATTTAAAAAAAGGCCTAAATTTCAACCAAGGACATGTTCCTTTAACCAAGAAGATGACCAAGAAATTTGCATTAAACAGTAAAATATTCACTTACAAAGATTAATTTTTATCAAAAAAAGAAACTAATTTTTAATAAAATAGCTCAATTTTCAACCAAACAATATGAATTCTCGAAGACAAAAATTAATAATCTAAATTTCGACTAAAAATAATCGATTTTCATTTAGGCATAGAATAGTAAAATTTTCAGTTTTAAAAATTAATTTTCAACAAAAAAAAGAAGTTTTAGCAATACATTTAAATCTTCAACCAAATAGTAGATTTTCGAACAAAAGGAGATTAATTCCAGATCCAGAATATTATAGTAGATTATTTAATAAAAGAAATTGAACTTTCAACGAATAATAATTAATAATTATTATTAATAATTAATAATAATAACAATAAAACAAGTAAAGAAGGGAATAGGGAAAGAGTTTGAGGCCTGTATTTAAAAGTCTGCATTAAGAAAATTTTCATTTAATTTATATTTTTTATTTCTAATGCTGATTTAACTCCTTCGCATGATTTAGTTTTTGAACTTTGAAATTTCTCTGAATTTTTTTTTAATGTTTAGAACTGAAAATAAATATTATTCAATGTTTTAAATTCTTCAGTTAAAAATTTTTTAAAAAAGATTGTGAGTTTGAATTTGATATTTTTCAATTCAGAAAACTCGGGATTTTAAATGTCTCTAGTTTGAAAGCATTAAGTTCAAAAATTGTTAAATTTGTATGATTTTTCAAAATTATTATTTTCTAAAATTCAAAAGTATTCCAAGTTAAACATTTCAAACTCAACACCTTAAAAATTAATAAAATTTTACTTCAAAGAGTTTATGAAAACAGTGCTATTTCGAATTGGAATCATAGCAACGTCGTTTTGTACTTGCATAAATATTTCATATTAAATAATTACCATTAGCGACTAGTACATTCGAAATTTTCGTTTATGGCTTAGTCGCTAATCACTTTGGTGATTAATTATTTAAATTTAAATTTTAAAACTCATCTTTGGCTTTGCTTTGAAGTCCAAAATCAGGTAATACCATAGTGAATCCTTTATGAGAAGGTATAACAGTATCGACATCCAGATAGACGTTCAACTAAACGTGCGTTCAAACGTGATAGCCTACAATTTAACGTGCGATCAGCATCAAAGGCACGCAATGCGTTATATAGAAATCTGAGTCAAATTCAAACGAGAAATTAAATGCCAGTTAAGAAGTCGGAAATTTTATACTTTGATAATAAACCAATTTTTTTTATCAAACCCAATCAATTTAAAAAGACTAGAAAATTTAAATCAACAAATTTAATTTGATTTGATTGAAAGAAATAATTTAAATTAAATTTTTTCTGTTTAAAACAACCATGTTGAGGATTATAGTTCCTCTATAAGAGCCCCCTTCCCTTGTGCAAAAAATCGTAACATAATATTTCTCCCCCCCCCCCTCTTACTGTATATATTTTTAGTTTCCAGACATTTTTGTCTACTTAATGCCAGTAAAATTGGGCCATTATTATCCTTGGTTATTTATATTCAAATACCAGCATTTTAATCTTAAAATATTTTTAAAATAGAATCTTTTACGAACGGAAAAACAGTATTTCAGATACAAAAATAAACATTTCATATTGATTTATTTATTCTAAACAAAAAAATGTATTATTTACTATAAAAGATGGCTTTTTAACAAAATACTTGAATTTTCAACGAAAGAATTAAATTTTCAACATAATAGATGAGTTTTCAACCGACAAAGATAAATCTCAAATAAAAAAGTGTAATAGTTTATATTTTAATCGAAAAAGATACAAAACAATTTTTTTATAAATGAAGGAGAATTTTCAATTAAAAAGATCAATCTTAAAAAAATGGAAGAGTTAAAAAAGGTTTTCCACTAAATAGTTTTATTTTTAAACAAAGACACAAGCCTTCAATCAAATAAATGAATTTTTAAGAATGTCTTTCAAATTTTATTCAAGAAGTCAGATTTTTAATTAAAAGAGAATAATTTCCAAAAAATGGTCGAATTTTCTTTTAAAAAAATTTTCAATTCAAAAAGATTCTAAAAATTAATTTTTCAAACCATAAATATAACTATTCAATTTTGGCTGACGATTGATATTTTTTATTAAAAATTCACCAATTTCGTAATGAATGAATATACTTTCTTAAAAACTGAGATTTTTTGGGAAAAAATTAATTTTGTTTCTGGCAAATTCGTCCTATTGGTTGAAAATTTAATTATTTGCTTGGAAATCTTAATTTTTAAGAATGACCTCCTTTGTTCAATATTTAACTGTTCTATTTAAAAAAAATTTCTTGTGGTTTAAACAATCATGTTTGGTTTTAAACTGTTTTGTTAAGAATTAATTTTTTGGAAGTTTCATCATTTTAGTTGAAAAATCATCTATATTCTTGGAAATGTAACTTTTTTGTTGAGAATTAATTTTTTACATGTAAAAAGTGTAGGTAAAAATTGATATTTTTATTGCAAATTAATATTTTCTAGTCTTTTAAATTTTAATCAAGTAGTCGAATTTTCAAATAAAAAAGACTAATTTCAAAAAATAGTCGATTTTTTTTTTAAATTTTATTCCTCAAAGACGCATTTTTAACCAAAAAGGATGAATTTTTAACAAAATATTTGAATTCTCTAACAAATAGTTGCATTCTTTAAAAAAATGAAATTTCTGTTAAAACAGATTAGTTTTTATTTAAGAAAACGATGAATTTTCAAGACAAATTTTTGATTTACATTCAAAAAAGATTCCAAATCATTTTTCAAGGTCAAAATATGAATTTTTTTTAACAGAAAATAAGTCTCCATGAAAAAAGTATAATTTTCATAAAAAATTATATTTCTACTAATGCAGTTAAAATTTTAAATCAAAAAGATAAAATTAAAAAAAAAATAGTTGAATTCTCTGTTAAAAAAATTTCCAATTCAAAAAGAAGAATTTTTTACCAAAAAGGATGAATAGTTTCTATTTTAATCCAAAAAGATGAAATGTATACAATAAAAAAATAATTTGAAAACCGAGAAGAAAAGTTTACAACAAATAAACACTTTTCTCTAAAAAAAAAAATTATCTAAATTGTTGAATTATTGGACATAAGTGGTTATGGCACTGTTTAGTCAGACAGCGTGCTCTGGAGTTTATCTCGTGATGATTCATAGAAATTCTTTTATAAATGTAAAATAATCAAAATTATGTATCGAATTTTCCAATTTTATTTCAAGAATTAATAATTGTTCAATTATATTAAGAAATGCAAGATTGCAGACCTATTTTGTAACCCATGCATGATTTCTGCTCATATGGAAGAATTTTCTGAACTTTATTCTTATTTTAATATGAATTTAGGAAATTTTAGATAAGATACCAGAAAATCAAGTGAATAGAAAAAAATTTCCATTTTCTGGAGAAAATTCGTTTTTTTCATTAAATTTTTAATTAAATAATTAAATTCAATGAAAATTTAATTAAATTCAAATTAATATTAATTTTAAATCATTTTAAATTATTTTAAATAAAATTAAATTAAATTTAAACTAATTTAATTAAAAATTTAATTAAATTAAATTTTTCGTTCAGGATTCATCTTTTGAGGTTCAAATTTAAACTACCTGATTAAAAGTTGAATAATGACTTCGCTAGGCATTAATTTATTTGTTGAAGATTGAATTATTATGCTGAAAATTCACTTTGTTTTGGTTGAATTTTTTAACTGAAAATTTAAATTTTATACTTTTTTTAAAAATGGATCGTTTTTAGTTTAAAATTTCCATTCAAAAAATATTCCTGATAACTTTTCAAGGCCAAAATATGATTTTTTTAAACAAAAAAGAAGTCTACATGCAAAAAATGATTTCTTAACAAAGTGATTTACCCAAATCTTCCTAACAAAATAATTGAATACTTAAGCAAAGAAGAATAATTTTTAACTAAAAAGTATCATTTTCATAAAAAAATTATATTTCTACTAAAGCAGCTTAAATTTTAAATCAAAAAGATAAACTTTCAAAAAAATAGTTGAATTTTCTGTTAAAAAAATTTCCAGTCCAAAAAAACGAATTTTTAACCAAAAAGGATGAATAATTCTATTTAGATCCAAAAAGATAAAAAATATAAAATAAAAAAAATAATTAAGAAACCGAAAAGATAAGTTAACAACAAATAAACACTTTTATCTAAAAAAAATTTATCTAAATTGTTGAAGCTTCAAGCCAAAAGATGAATTTTCTGTACGAAAATTTAAGTTCCAAACCAAAATTATGACTTTTCAGAAAAAAAATTAATTTTGCATTAAAGTGATGCATTGATACCCAAATAAAATAAGAGTTTTAACCACACAATAATTTTTTTGATCGATAAAGGAGAATTTTCAACTAAAAAAGATCAATCTTAAAAAAATAGAAAAGTTAAAAAAGGTTTTACACTAAAGAGTTTTATTTTCAACCAAAGACACAAGCCTTCAATCAAATAAATAAAGTTTTAAGAGTGTCTTTTAAATTTTAATCAAGTAGTCGGATTTTCAATTAAAAGAGAATTAATTTGTTGAACCAAAAATGTAACTATTCAATTTTTGTTGACGATTGATATTATTTATTAAAAATTCACTAATTTCGTAAAGCATGAATATACTTTCTTAAAAACTGGGGTTTTTTGGTAGAAAATTAATTTTCTTTCTGGGAAATTCGTCGTATTGGTTGAAAATTTAATTATTTGATTAGAAATCATAATTTTTAAGAATCACCTCCTTTCTTCAATATTTAACTGTTCCATTAAAAAAAAAATTTCTTCGCGTTTAAACAATCATTTTTGGTATTGAACTGGTTTATTAAAAATTCATTTTTTGGAAGATTTATCATTTTATTTGGAAAATCATCTTTTTTTTTGAAAATGTAACTTTTTTGTTGTGAATTAATTTTTTTACCTTACAAAGTAATTATTACATTTTTAGGTAAAAATTTGTATTTTTTATTAAAAATTAATATTTTATGGTTCTTTAAATTTAAATCAAGTAGTCGAATTTTCAAATAAAAAAGATTAATTTCTAAAAATAGTCAAATTTTCTTGTAAATTTTTTAATTCCATTCAAAAAAGATTCCAAATCATTTTTCAAGGTCAAAATATGAATTTTTTTAACAAAAAATAAGTCTCCATGAAAAAAGTATAATTTTCATAAAAAACTATATTTCTATTAAAGCAGCTGAAATTTTAAATCAAAAAGATAAAATTTCAAAAAAAATAGTTGGATTCTCTGCTAAAAAAATTTCCAATTCAAAAAGAAGAATTTTTAACCAAAAAGAATGAATAGTTTCTATTTCAATCCAAAAAGATGAAATGTATACAATAAAAAAATAATTTGAAAACCGAGAAGAAAAGTTTACAACAAATAAACACTTTTCTCTAAAAAAAAAAATTATCTAAATTGTTGAATTATTGGACATAAGTGGTTATGGCACTGTTTAGTCAGACAGCGTGCTCTGGAGTTTATCTCGTGATGATTCATAGAAATTCTTTTATAAATGTAAAATAATCAAAATTATGTATCGAATTTTCCAATTTTATTTCAAGAATTAATAATTGTTCAATTATATTAAGAAATGCAAGATTGCAGACCTATTTTGTAACCCATGCATGATTTCTGCTCATATGGAGGTATTTTCTAAACTTTATTCTTATTTTAATATGAATTTAGGAAATTTTAAATAAGGGACCAGAAAATTAAGTGAATAGAAAAAAACTTCTATTTTCTGGAGAAAATTCGTTTTTTTCGTTAAATTTTTAATTAAATAATTAATAACAAAGTGATTTAACAAAATCTTCCTAACAAAATAATTGAATACTTAAGCAGAGAAGAATAATTTGTAATCAAAAAGTAGAATTTTCATTAAAAAATTATATTTTTACTAAAGCAGCTCAAGTTTTAAATTAAAAAGATAAACTTTCAAAAAAATATTTGAATTTTCTGTTAAAAAAATTTCCAGTCCAAAAAGACAAATTTTTAACCAAAAAGGATGAATAGTTTCTATTTCAGTCCAAAAAGATAAAAAATATAAAATGAAAAAAAAATTTTAGAAACCGAATGACAAGTTTACAACAAATAAACACTTTTATATAAAAAAATTCATCTAAATTGTTAAACCTTCAAGCCAAAAGTGAAATTTTCTCTTCGAAAATGTAAGTTTAATACCAAAATTATGGCAGTTTAGAAAAAAAATTAATTTAAAATTAAAGTTATGCATTGATACCCAAATAAAATAAGAGTTTTAACCACACAATAATTTTTTTGACCGATGAAGGAGAATTTTTAACTGAAAAAGATCAATCTTAAAAAAATGCAAAAGTTAAAAAATGTTTTTCAGTAAACAGTTTTATTTTCAACCAAAGCCTTGAATCAAACATATAAATTTTTAACAATTTATTTTAATTTTTAAATAAGTAATCTAATTTTCAATTAAAAGAGAATAATTTCCACAAATTTGTTAAATATTCTTTTTAAAAATTTCAATCCAAAAAGATTCCAAACATTAATTTTTTAAACCAAAAATGTAACTATTCAATGTTGGTTAACGATTGATATTTTTTAATAAAAATATACTAATTTCGTAAAAAATCAATATACTTTTTGAAAACTGGGATTTTTTGGTAAAAAATTAATTCTCTTTCTGGGAAATTTGTCCTTTTAATTGAAGATTTAATTATTGGCTTGAAAATCATAATTTTTAAGGTTTAGCCCCTTTGTTAAATATTTAACTGATTAATTTTTAGGAAATTAATTTTTCGGTTTAAACACTCTTCTTTGGTTTTGAACTGTTTTGTTGAAAATTAATTTTTTGGAAGATTCATCATTTTATTTGAAAAATCATCTTTATTTTTGAAAATGTAACTTTTTTCTTGTGAATTAATTTTTTTACCTTACAAAGTACTTGTTACAGTTTTAGGTGAAAATTTATATTTTATATAAAAAATTAATATATTATGGTCATTTAAATTTTAATCAAGTAGTCGAATTTTCAAATAAAAAAGAATAATTTCTAAACATAGTCAAATTTTCTTGTAAAAAAAATTTCATTCCTAAAAGACGCATTTTTAACTAAAAAGGATGAATAGTTTCTATTTAAATCGAAAAAGTTGAAATTTATACAATAAAAAAAATAATCTAAAACCCGAAAAGACAAGTTTTTTACTTGAATTCTCTACTAAATAGTTGCATTCTTTTAAAAAAATTAAATTTCTCCTAAAGCAGATTAATTTTTTATTTGAAAAAATGATAAATTAAAAAAAATTTTTTGAATTTTCATTCAAAAAATATTCTAGATAACTTTTCAAGGCCAAAATATGATTTTTTTTTAACAAAAAATAAGTCTACATGAAAAAAGTGTTTTCTAAACAAAGTGTTAATTGAATACTTAAGCAGAGAAGAAGAATTTGTAATCAAAAAGTATAATTTTCATGAAAAAATTATATTTTTATTGAAGCAGCTTAAATTTTAAATCAAAAAGATAAACTTTCAGAAAAATAGTTGAATTTTCTGTTAAAAAAATTTCCAGTCCAAAAAGACGAATTTTTAACCAAACAGGATGAATAGTTTCTATTTCAATCCAAAAAGATAAAAAATATAAAATGAAATAAATAATTTAAAACCCGAATTGACAAGTTTGCAACAAATAAACACTTTTATTTCAAAAAAAAAGTTTATCCAAAGAAGAATTTTCTCTACGAAAATTTAAGTTTCAAACCAAAATTAGGACTTATAAAAAAAAAATTAATTGTACATTAAAGTTTAAAATAACAAAATAATTTTTTTCCAATACAGGAGAATTGTCAACGAAAAAAGATAAATCCTAAAAAAATTCAAAAGTTAAAAAAGGTTTTCCAGTAAACAGTTTTACTTTCAACCAAAGCCTTCAATCAAACATATACATTTTCAACAATTTATTTTAATTTTCAATTAAGTAATCGAATTTTCAATTAAAAGAGATTATTTTCAAAAAAGTAGTCTTACTTTCTTTTTCAAAAAATTTTCAATCCCAAAAGTCAAATTTTTAACTAAAAAGGATGAATTTTTAACAAAATTTTTTCGATTTTTCTACCAAATAGTACGAAGAAGATTCCAAATAACTTTTCAAGGCCAAAATATCAATTTCTTAACAAAAAATAAATCTCTATAAAAAAAAGGTTTTTCAACAAAATGCTTTAACTAAATCTTTCTAACAAAATTGTTGAATACTCAAGCAAAGAATAATAATTTTGAACCAAGAAGCAGAATTTTGATTTTGAAAAAAAGGTATTTTTTCTGAAGCAGATGAATTTTCAAATTAAAAAGACAAATTTTCAACAACAAAAGTAGTCGAATTTTCTGTTAAAAAAAAGTTTTGATGAATGAATTTTTTTTAAAAAAAGATGAATTTTCAAAAATTTGTTGATTTTTTATTCAAAAACGATTCCAGATAACTTTTCAAGGCCAAGATGTTGACTCTTCAAAAAGAAATAAATATCTATGAAAAGAATTTCATTTCGTTAAAAAAATTAATAAAAAAAGTTTAAATAAAAATAAGAGTTTATTAATAAAAAAGTTTAATTCTCTACCAAATAATTACATTTTTATACAAGAAGAATTACATTTATACTAAAACAGAGAAATTCTCAATAAAAAACAACAATTTTTCTAAGTTGAACTTTTATCTAGAAAAGATTTTTGTTCTTTTTTCAACACCAAAAAATAAATTTTAAACAAAACGTACATTTTCCACTAATTAGTTAAATTTTCAACAAAACAGTAGAATTTTTAATAAAAAGGTATAACTTTTTAACAAAATTTCTCTTGAAACACATAAATTTTTATTTTAAAAAAAGATGATTTTTAAAGGAAATTATTGATTTTATATTCAAAAACGGTTCCAGATAACATTTCAAGGCCAAGATTTTGACTCTTTAACAAGAAATAGGTCTCTATAAAAAAATTTAATTTCGATTAAAAAATTAATAAAAAAAGTTTAAATAAAAATAAGAGTTTAATTCTCTGTCAAATTGTTCAATTTTTTTAGTTGAAAAATCATCTTTATTTTTGGAAATGACATTTTTTTGTTAAGGAATAATTTTTTTACCGCACAAATAACTATTATAGTTTTATGTATGAATTGATATTTTTTTATTGAAAATTAATATTTTTCAGTTGAAAATTCATAAATTTTGTTGAGAATTCGCCTTCGTTTGTTAACAAATAATTTTCGTGATTAAAAATTCATCAGTAGAAAATTAAATTTTTCAGTTGGAAATAAACTTTTTTTATCAAAATTTATATTTTTGGTTCAAAATTAAGACATTGTTTTCGTGAAAAATCACCCATTTTACTATGTCATTACATTTAAAGAAATATTTACTCTCCTTATTAACAGTAAATTTCAATAATAAAAGTTTTTTAAAAATTTGCTTGTTAAATTTTTTTAAATTTATATTTTTTTCCTTCACCCTTCATAGTAATTAATCGTCAACGAAAAAGTTCAATTTTTAAGAATTAATGAAATTTTAATTAAAATAGTTAAATTGTTAGTCAAATAATAAAGTTTTTATAAAACAGTTAAATGTTCAACTCGAATCATAAATTTTCAAATAAAATAAATTCCTAACAAAGAAATTCGCTTTGAACCAAAATATTTTAATT
>JAAAKG020098497.1:0-15993 GCA_010014905.2 Druon quercuslanigerum | reverse complement strand
TTTACAAGCTTCCAGGGGCCAACCAAACGGAGCGCCAGAATTCTATAACCGGTTATTGCACGTAACCCCTCAATTAACGGCAAATTATCCACCTAATCAAATTTTGGTATGCGATGGGTGCTTAGCTAACTTGATACTCATGAATTTTTCTGTTTATGTGGAGCATGCAAAGGCGCAAATTGATCGAGAGATGAAATTAAGTAAGAGACAAAAGATTTAATTTACTGTTAATGTCTTCAATTCGTAGTATTTTTTCTCAATCATACGTCATTAAGTGCTTCTGAAATTTGCACTCATCTACATATGCAAGATTTCTTATTTGGGTTTGATTTCGGTTTATGGATTGAGTACAGATAAATTTGTATTTAATATTGATAAGATCGTGATTAGACAGAAATGCAATAGGATGTTGGCTATAAGAATTCAACTTATCAATATCATCTACTGTCATTAGGTCTATTCGGGAACTGGAATTTAGTATGATTACAAATCACATCTAAATTAGTATAAAAATCCTCAGTGAGAATAATATTATTAAAGTTTGGTACATGTGTAAAAAGTTCAGTTTCGAGTTCCGTACCAAAATAGGCATTTGGAGGTTTATAAATGACACCCACCATAACACTGACCCTCGCTCCCTTGACCTCAACACTTATAAACTCCCACAACAATCACTGGTATTTTTCTGTCCTATGATTGCTGTGGGAAAATTACAAAAATTTCATTAATTTATGGTAAAGTTCCCTTAATAATCACTGCCAATTGACAAGAAACGTGTAATTTTCCCACAACAATCATAGGAAAAAGTTACAGAACGAAATGTAATTTTCAGCAATATTTTTTACAGTGTATGGATTGTTAAGTGACTGACAATTAAAGATATTTTAAAAAACAAATAAACACCTACTTGGGCTTTGGAGAGTAGATCATCATCGGGATGTAATCCATGACCGAGATGTAAATAAATTTCTCTGCTCTATCAATACAATGCAGAATCGCATCTACGTCGTTCGTTCTGCCTGGTGGTGAAAACTTAGGAGGCGAACTCTGAAAATGTACATTATTGAATAAACAATTAATTTAAGAATAAAGAAATGAATTCAATCGAAAGTAAATTATTGTAAAACCTACTGCAAAGAAGCTTCTGTATTTGTTGTTGTCGATTTTGACTGTCATAGGATTTTTGACATTAACCTTCGTACTGACATTTTGTGGCCAGGAAGCTGGCACTTGATTCTTTTCTCCAAGCAACCAGTAAACCTGGAAAAGTTAACATTAACGAATTTAATAAACCGCTTTTAAAATTCTTGACTAGAATATTAAACAATCCTTGTTCAACCTACATCAAAAATCTTAGCAATGTCGTGTGCTATACAAGAACAATTTCTAGCAACGAAACCAAGTTCTTTGACTTGAGTGAGGGATCGCCAATCCATATTGGCAGAACCGACGTAGACGTGTTTTCTGTCGATGATCCAGAGTTTCGTATGCAGAATACCAGCACCAATCAGTGCTGCAAAATTTAAACTTCTAACTTGAGCATTAGCTTTCTTAGCCAAATACTCGGTGTCAGTATTTGGACTTGATTGAGACGGAAAGTTCTGGGCAATTTTTAACTGCACTCCTCGATCCCTTCCAGCTTCCAAAAGCAATTGAAATATGTTTTCTCCCTGAAAAAAGAATTAAGCATTTAATTGTCTATTTTTCATCATAAGAGTATTTTGCAGCCATTGTCATTGTTTCAGGAATAGAGACCCTCTCTAAAATCCCAAACTCTTCAATTGTAAACAGAAAAAAAGAATTTTTCAACTAAAATGTTGAATCTTTAACTAGAATAGTGTACAAAACATGAAGTTACAAAAAAGAAGACTGATTATCGACCAAAAAAGATAAAGTTTCAACAAAATACATGAATTTTAACGAGAAAATGTAAATTTTTTAAACAAACGCTGCACAGTTAAATTTTTAGTTATAAATAATAATTTTCAGCTAAAGATAAATTTTCAACTGAAATAATGGAATAGCCATCTGGATAAGTTCAATTTCGAGTGGGGAAAAATAAACTTCTATCAAAAAGATTATTTAATAACGAAAATGATTAATCTAAAACCAGAAAAGTTGAATTTTCACCGAGATTTATTTTCTTCCAAAAAAGACACATTTTAGAAAAAATATTCGAATTTTCAACGAAAAAAACAAACAAATATTGAACCATGAATGGAATATTTAAATTTTAAGCTAACAAAAATAACAAAATTTCAACAAAAAAATGACTTTTCCACCAGAAATAGCATACATAAGTTTGTAGTTAAAAAATCAATATTCAATAACAAAAAAACGAAACTTTTATAAAATAGTTAAATTTTCAATAAAATAGATGAATTTGCAGCTTAAAATTAAGAATTCTAACTGAATCAATTAAATTGTAAACCAAAATGATGAATTTTGAACTATAATCTTGAATCTTTAACTGGAATAGTGGAAAGATATGAAGTTACAAAAAGAAGATTGATTTTCGACCAATGGAATAATCACCAGGATTAGTTATATTTTAAGTTAAGAAAACTAACCTTCAACCAAAAAGATTATTTAATAACTAAAAAGGTGAATCTTTAACTGGAATAGTTGAGTTTTCAAAGAGAAGATTCATTTTCTTCCACAAAAGACGAGTATTCAACGAAAAAAGACAAAAATTAAACGAAAATAAAAATAATTAAATTTTAAAACCAACAAAACGAACCAATTTTTCAGAAAATAGTAAATATTTCAACGAAAGTGATGAATTTTCAATTAAAAATATAAATCTTCACCTGGAGTAGTTACATTTTTAACCAAGAAGATGCATTTTCAAATATAAATGATAATTCTTTAACTATAAAAGTAAAAATTTTAACCAAAAAGATGAATTTCCAACCAAGAAATTTAATTTTTTAAGAAAAAAGACGAATTTTTAACAAAGTAACTGAATTTTTAGTTGGAAAAATTATGTTTACCAAAAAGATGCATTTAATAGAAAATGATAAATAATCGCTGGAGATTATACTGACTCTCAATAATAAATTTTGTAGAAATTGTTGATGCAAATTGTTGGCTTTAAGGTCAGGTGAATTGAAACTAATTAAGTTGTAATTAAATCTGTGAAAAGTATATGATATCTTATCAACAACTTCTCCAAAAATAGAATAAATAAATTTTTAGTTAAAATATTAATTTCCAACATAAAACAACGAATTTACAAGTAAGTCGTTAATTACTGTAATAAGAAGCTACTTTTATAAATAAAAAAATAATTTTATTCAACTCTATATTACAATATATAAAAGTTTTAAGCACGCTTAAGAAAAAATGTCGTGACTTTAAAAAAATTCCCGGACATTTACCCTTATATTAGAATTTTTTAATTGATCACAAAGTTTATGAAAAGTTTGTTGAAATTTTTTTTAAAATACCCACCAGAAAATTTAAAAAAATTTCAAAGTGTTCAAAATGGCAACAGTTTTTCCGAAAATAATTTCAATCAATTTTGTAAAAAAAAGACCATTATTTTTTTTTCTTTAATTTGGAGGCAATATGCTGAATACATGAAAAATTCTCATTTTTTTTTGCAATGAGATGATAGGAAAAAAGGTAAAAGAACAAAGTTGTTTCACTGAAAATATTATAAAAAAGTCTCTTATGACTGTTCTCTATCTTGCGTTATTTTCGATAAAAATGAATAGAATCAGCTATAATTGTATTATATTTAAGAAAAGACTTTCTAAAATTTATAAACTAAAGTTAATGTGTAAAAGGACAAAATTAAGAAGTTTAGTTTACAAAAAAGTTATTGATTAGACAAATATTGTAAAAAGTAAGAAATGTAAGTATCTTAAAGATTATGACGTATAAAAAGGCATAAAATAGAAATATCTATAATTTTACCTCTAACTGCCTGATCAACCCCTCTAAAATGTTAAACCTGCAATAGGGGTTGTCCCGCGTACAGCCCGCAAAGGATGCAGAGCCCAGTAGTATTATCGAAGATGTGAATTAAATATCTGATAGAAAAATGTATGAATAATTTTTAAAAAACTCACTTCTTTCGCACTGTCGTCAGGATAAACGTCCTCTCTTCTCAGTGTCCAATAAAAAGAACCTATCTCAATCGTACTTTGGGCAGATTCGATTAATTTCTTCCAAGTCTGATAAGTTCCTGGATGGATTACGGAACTATTTGAATAGTTAAGGCCGATAGGTATCGACTCCACCAGCGATATGTGGCAATCATCGTTGCAAAGCAATTTAGAGTCATTTCCAATAATTGTTGAATTTAATGAGTGTTTGTCAGCCGCGTCGAGAAGAGGCAAAAGCACAACCAAAACTATTAACACCAGAATCACGGTTATTGGAATGCAGCTCGGCCTGCACCAACCCTGTGTTCCGCATCTACAACAAAAATATTTTGTATAATTAATTAATGCGCAGCCACTCGAATATTATTTGCCGCAATTTTTAACAGTAGCTGTGACCCTACATCCCTCCAAAGCATTACACAATACTTGAATAACCTCAATTATTAGCCATTTAGGAATGGTTACATGTTAATTAATTAAACTGATTAAAAAATCGAAAGAATGATTAAAAAGTAGGAATAAGTACACAATAAATTCGCGAGAAACAATATTTTTTACATGTAAAATTAAATAAAAATTTCTAGGAATTTTACATGTTTAATTATAAAATATTTTCTTTTGACAAATTATCAGATAATCAGAATTTAAATGCCTTTACCAGTAAAGATGTTAGATTATTAATAACAAAGCATCAACGTGTTTTGAACTAGTTTAGTTGCTTATCAAGATGCATGATTATATGCAATCAGTGAAGATTAACTATCTGTGTAGAGACTAATAAAAAACGAATAAATCTTAATAATATTATCCTAATCAGGAGATAATTCTTAGAATTTCAAAATTCAAAAAGGTGTAGGTATATACAGAGCATTATTTCTAAAGCTTTCCGATCGGACATAATTTAAGGAGAGGGAGACGTAAAATTTTCGAATTTTTTGTGGGTGAAATCGACTTCAACGATTTAGAACTCTTTTAATATCAATCAAAAAAGGTTTTGTCTTCTACGGATCAAAGTTCAAGAGAGAAAAACAGTTATTTTTTATCTTCATTTACGAAGGTTAAATATTTATTTGGCCAAATATTGATTAAAATAAAAAATAAAGACACGCGATAAATCCAGATTTAAAGAAGATGATTTGCTCTCGACTTAATAAATTGGTAAAAAATTATGAGAACAATTTACTAGATTGGGCGATGGATTTAATGCAAGATTTCGAAAAGTTTATGTTGCTTGCAAAACCTTTAAATTTGAAACTACATATTTTTTTAATCGCCCAATAAAATTATTTCAACACAGGAATCGATAAGCATAATTATCTTTATTGCTACATGTTGTCTAATAGCAATTAGTTTATTTTATTTCACCTTATTCTTTATAAGAAAAGAAGTGACTCTGCAGAACAAAAAAGAGTTAGGTTCAAAAGATTAATTTTACAATAATTGTTCATAGAAACCACAAGTGTTGTTGAATGGTACTTTCTTTCCTCAAGATATTATACTTAAGAGAAGAATAAATTATTCACAGAAAAAAAGGTTTTATGTTCGAAACTGCGTGTATTATCCCTTATTTTTATCGCAATTAAAGAATTAAACTGGATTATTCTATGATGGAAATTTCCATTTATCAAGAGTGAATTTACTAATTCTATTTTTATTTGGGAAAATTTAAATAAATAGAGCAAAGAAGACTGTACTTCATAACAAGAATATCCTTTTCACTTTTTCCTTTTCAATCGAAAATGTATTGTATTATGTATTTATTTATTTAAAAAATATTATGTGTAAGATGAGTCCATGCACGCATTAGGGATACCTCTATGGAATATATGGGCTTTTGTTAAAGTATAATTTTGTTGGGCTGCCTGTACATGCCCTAAGGTGTGCTAAACAAGGGGGCGCAGCCAGAGTATCCTCGCAACCAAAAACTGCCAGTCTGGCACTGATATATTTTCAATAAAATATATTTTCCTGAGATTAGTGCCTGGAAAAACAAATTCAAAAAGAGAACTGGCGTGAATATGAATTAATAATCACATATATTTTTTTAATTAAAGGTATAATCAGCTCGTGCGCAAGGAGTTTACTGAATATTTAGCTTAGTTTGCAATTAAATTGAGAAGAACATTCCTTGCAGTGGACAAGGGATATAACTAATTTTTATACGACGATCCCTTTTACAAGATGCATATTCTATATGACTTTTCAAGAAATTGGGCATAATGTTCCGTAGTCTTTATTATTAAATAATTTCTCTTTATTTATTTTTTAGTTAAGACTCGTGATGTGAAAACTATTATAGCAAAATTAAAATAATAATAACATTTTTAACCTTTTTTCTAAGTGAGGTTTACAATTAGATATACAGGTCATGATTTAGCTTGTAATTTTCTTTAATGAAAGGTGTTCCGATTCACTGTATTTTTTTATTTTATAATTATTGACCTTTCACGCGGTTGACTTATTTTCTCCATTGTCAGCGGACATTTAAAAACATATTGAAATACCTTTTTGACAATCATCATACTTTGCAATAAATTTTAAGATTAATTAAAAGGAATTTAATGGGCACTTTTTGTGTATTTCTTTTAATTTTAAACAAAATACGACTTCGGACCATTTTGACAAACGGCTTTAATTTTTCCTTTGTAATAATTAAAATTGGAAATTGTCTAATTTCGAACTGTTTAATTTGGAATCTAAATATTGAATATTTGAGCGTTTTATTGCCAACTAAGGTAAACTTCCGCTAATTTCCACGGCCTTGAAACGTAAACGTTCCATAGTTTCAAGACTGGAGGGGGACCCACCTTTACCGCGACCGTTAGGTTATTTTAGTCAAGTACGTTCATTGGCCGCTTCGGCCTTGTATATATGAGGAGGCTGTAAGCAACTTATTCACCTGTGCATGTGCCGAAAAACGCCGGTGGATTTGAAAGTAATAAATACTATCAATAATAATACAGATAAATATTTTTAACTAACTTTCACTCTTCAAACATTAATTAAATTGAATCAAAGAAACAATTTATTTCTTTAAATAATTTATTATTAACGTAATATTACAAGTTTGTACTTTCTATTTTCAAATAAATCCGTCGACGCATGCGCAGACAAATATAACATTACCTTGAAATAGTACAATTTGCCAAATAAAAATCAATATAATAGAATAACAAAACTTCTAAATATTTCCCGTAATAGTGAGTTTTATAGCATGACGCCTCGCTCATGTAAGGATAGGTGGAAATGTCAGGAAGGTTAGGATAATTCTTATATATTTTTTTCCAGTGTAGACTGCATTTGCGCAATTCTGTACATTTATGACTTACTTTTACGTTTAGAATATTTTCCCCAAAAAGTCGTATGACGTATTCCCATGACGTCATGCTAAAATACTCCATTTAAACCAACGAGGGCTTTCCCGCTCTTCGAACGCAATTTGAAATATGCGTGTATAAGGGACTTGAAAAAGACGAACTTTGAAATAAGTGGAAATTCACTGTATTAAGTGCAAGGTTTAAATGTAAATTTAAAAAATGTCAATTGAATTTAACTCACTACAAAAGTAGAAAGAAAACTCGTAAATCACAAAAAAAGTGGACCGAATTCCTTTAAAATCAGTCAGGGTCCTACACTTGAAATCGCAGACTCTGTCAAGGGTGAAATATGTTGATTTTTAGAGACAATTAGGCAATACGTATTTTTCTGACTGGCAAACAGAATTTTTTCTAAAAAATTATGCGTATTTGAATTTTATGCTTTGTTTTTTTTTGTATCATGAAGATATCTTGTAAGTTTTATGCTTGCTAAATAACTTTTATAGCCAGGAGAATTCTTTTTTGTTACAAACGAATTTTCCACTTTTTCTTGGAAAGAATGATAGATACGAAAAATGTTTGCACATCTAAAGAGTTCTATAAAAAACTTCTCTATTACTTTTGCGATATTTTTCATAGTTTGCCAAAAAAAATTCAAAAACTACATTTTTAGAGGGAAAAAGTTCTTCCGGCCTCAAAAATGGTTTAGTTCGCATGATGCTGCTAAGATTCCTTTCTTTTATTAGTGGAAACTTTAAAAAATATTTAGAAAAATAAAAACGGTAGGGTTTTTAAGAAAATCTTTTCTATTATTGTCTTAAAATTTTAAAAACATGAAAAAAGTAAAAATTCGAGAAAACCCCATTTTTTTCTTTTTCTAAATTTGTTTAAAAATTTTCTACTAATAAAAGAAAAGCATCTTAGCAAAATTATGCGGGCTAAACCACTTTTGAGGCCGAGAGAATTTCCTCCCCTAAAAATATAGTTGTTGAATTTTTTTCGTGAACTATGAAAAATATCGGAAAAGAACACGAGACATTTTTTGTAGAACTTTTTTAGACGTACAAACTTTTATCTTAACATTTTTTCATATCTATTATTGTTTCCAGGAAAAAGTCGAAAATTCTTTTGTAACAGAAAAGAATTCTCCTGGCTACAAAAGTTATTTAGAAAACATCAAACTTACAAGATATCTAGAATCAAAAAGAAACTAATAAATATCTCAATTGGACCGAAATTTATAGAGGTTTAAAGAAAAAATTCGGGCTTTTCGAAAAACAAAGCACAACATTCAAATACGTATTACTTTTTAGAAAAAATTCTGTTTGTGCATCAGAAAAATAGTTTAAAAATACACGAGAAACGCACAGGAAAAAAAAGCTATAAGAATGAAAAAAACGGAACTCTCAGGAATTCAAAAAAGTCATGTTTGCAAGACTACGACAGAAATCAACGAAGTTAAACTATTTGTATCTCGAACAGCACAAACTCTACTAATTGAAGTTAAAGAAACAGAAAAGAGAAAGCAAAAACTGTCAAATCTACAGTATAAAACTACAAAATCTACTGCGAAACTCATATCAAAACTATGATTTTAAAGCTTTTCACATAAAAACATGAATAATTAAAAAAAATAAATAATTTTTTTACGCCTACATAAATTAGAAGTAGAAAGTCTCGTATAGCGTAACTCTTAGATCTTGTCAACAGCTATCTCTGAAAAAATTTTCAGCAAAATAAGACGATGGCCTATTGGAGAAACTCGCATTTTTGAAATCGCCATAACTTAAATAAATAAATAAAAAAATACGTGTTCGCTTATTTTTCATCCTTGACAACATATTGCAATTTGAAACTGATCGGTGAGAGGTGCTCTACCACGCTGCCTGATTTCAGTTGTAATCGGCCATGCATTGTCTAATTGTCTCTAAAAAACAACATATTTCTCCCTCGAGAGATTCTGCGATTTGAAGTGCAGGGCTCTGTCTGATTTGAAATGGATTCGGTCAATGGGAAGACGGCTCATTGGAAGATTTTCATTAAAATAATGTTTTTACTTATCTATATAATTTTTTTACTTACTTTGACTGTGTCACGTAATCGTCCATGTCTTGTCTCAGCATAAACCCAGATTGATCCCATAGCTCAATGTCATCATCAGTCGGAGCAGGGTTAACTCCTAATCTGGCATTTTCCGACACAGTCTGAAAAGATTGTAAGAGCATAGTTTCATTGGCAGCTTCTCGTGATATCGATCAAAATGATAAATAATATATTGATTACCCTAACAAAACAATGAAGAACGTTTCGAAATTTTGTTGCTGTGAGAAATTATTTAGAGTGAACAAAAAAGTTGAAATAAAACTGAATGAAGATCCTCCTTTCTATGGTGCGTTGGTAATTTTTACATGCTTTAAAGAATTGAGCGAATTTATTGTAAATTAACTTAATATTAAAGTACCGTAAAGGATTATTATGCAAGTTAAATAGGCGTATAAAGAAGGGTGAGAAGGTATATATAGCGAGAACTATACTTATCAAGAAAAGGATCAGAGTAAAATTAAGGAGATTAACATGAAATTCCTGAGCATGATATGCGGCAAAACATTAATGGACAAAGTGAGGAACGAGAAAATCCTCAAAAAATGTGGCGCAGAGGAGACACTAGTTGGCATGCGTGAAAGAAATTCTTTAAGATGGTTTGGGCTTGTTGAGAGAATGAAAAATGAATTTTAATGAAACAAGTGTACCAAGGTAAAGTATAGGGCAGTGTGCCCAGAAGCAGACCACGAAAAGAATGGTTAGAATGTGTAAATGAGACCCTAATTCGAAGAGATATAAGAAACTGTAGAAACACGAAAGCTTGTATAAAAAATGCACATGTTGATTAAGTTACAAAGAAAGTAATGTGGAGATTAAAAAATATATAATAGATAATTCTTAATAATTTACATAAAGAGTTAAGAATTGTAAATTGTAATTATTTTTTGTGAAAATTTAATAACAAGTATCTTAATTTCGCAATTATGTTTCTTTTTTCGACATATAAATCTTTCAAAAAACCAACCAACCGATTTTTTTTGCTCATAAAAAAATTGTTAGGGCAAAAAGTTAAGGTAACTCGTTTTACCCCACTATCCCCTACATTGTATGGATTCAGAAATATTTTTACTTTTTAAATAACCTTTATCTCTAAAATTATATTTAAATTAAAATATGAACATAATGTTTTATATTTTAGTGCTTTTCGTTGAAAAGAAATATTTTTTGTACAAAAATTTAATATAAAATTATATATTTTCGAAGGAGACTTATTATTTTTAAGAAATAGGTTTTGTTCGGGATTTTCACTGGAGTTTCGCATTTATAAACGAAGATCATGATCGAGAATGACAATTTTCAATAACTTTAGGTTATGGTAGCGTTTTACATTGGGAATGTATACTTTAAATCAGAAATAATTATAATCCTAAGAATACATTTTTTCTCACAAATTAGAGTTTTCGCTTTTGCTAACGATTTTTGTAACATGTATTTTTTATTAAACAAAAGTCCTTAGATTTTAAAGGTTCATACTTTTTTTAACAATTATAGATTACGTTAGCGTTTCAAACGAAGAATTGGTATTTATTACAAAAATCATTATAATTTGAAAAAGATTTAAAAACTTTTGAAAAACTGACACTTTTTATTAAACAAAAACAAATATATATTAAAAAAGATTCACATATTATAACAATTTTAGATTATGTTACCATTTTACTCTAAAAAATTGTATTTTTGAACAAAAATAATTATAATTTGAACAAGATTTATAATATTTGATCAAGTTTCGATTATGTAAGTGTTTTTTTAGAAAATTGTAATTTTTAATAATATAAAAAAAAATACAAAAAAATTCACACATTTGAACACAAAATAGGTAAAAAACAAAAATTATTGTAGTTTGAACAAGATTTGCCATTTTTGAACATTTTCAGGTTATATTAAGATTTTTCACAGGAAATAATTTATTTTAAACAAATATCATTAGATTTAAATTGAATTATTTTGTTTAAAATTATGCTATTTATAATATTGAACAATTTCAAATTGTTATTGTTTTGCGTAGGAAATTGAAATTTGTATTAAAACCCATTAGATGTCAAAGATTAATATTTTTTACAATTTTAGGTTAAGTTGGAATTTTATATCAAAAATTGGCATTTTCGAAACAAAAATTAATATAATTTGAACCAGATTTAGATTCATTCAACGATTATGGTTTATGTTAGTGTTTTTCATCAGAAATTAGCATTTTTAACTAAAAACTTATATTTCTAAGAAGAATCACTACTTTTTTTACAATTTTAGGTTATTTTGTTTCTTTGCATTGAAAAGTATTCTCAATCAAAAAATCATTAAAATTAAATCCAATGATTATTGTTTAAAACAATCAAATGTACACGCTTGAAAAATTTCGGATTTTGTTATGCTTTTCGTAAATCGTATATTATATATCGTATATTGTATATCGTATATTATATATCGTATATTATATATCGTATATTATATATTATATATCGTATATCGTATGCTTAAATCATTAGATTTAAAAAAAAAAGGTTTAACATTTTTAACAATTTTATGTAACGTTAGAATTTTACTTCGAAAATTGATATTTCCAGACAAAAGTCATTATAATTTGAACAAGATGAAAAAAGGACAAAAATGATTTACAATTCCAGAACAATTTCAGGTCATGTTAACATTTTGCGCCAGAAATCGGTTATTTTAAAATAATAATCATTAATTTCACAGGAGATTTACTTTTTAGAACAATTTTTTGTCCAGCTAGAAATTTAGCTAGAAGATTTAACTCAACTTTTACACTCAATAAAAACGATGTAAGAGTTAATTAGCCTGATTTTATTGCAGTCATATAACTAATAATGTACATTTATGTTTATTTTCCTTGTCTATTTTTATGAAATTTAAATTCTATTTGCCATTTTTTGACAAATGGATACAATCCTCGATAAAAAGAAGGGAAACAAATTTCTTTCAATGAGTTGAGAAAAATGAAATTAACTGAAATTTTTAAATAAAGTATAAACCTTTTTCAAAAATAAACCTACATCACGAATCATTAAAGACTTATAAATATACTGAATTAATTAATATTAAAGCATACATAAATTTGTTTTTAAAAGTCCTAATAACGATCTTTAAAACCAAATTGTTTGTTGATAGTAATATTCTGAAGAAATAACCACTTTAATCGGTCACGTTTTGATTGCTAAAAGACTTGTTAATAATTTAATCTACTGAAAATTTGTATTTTTGCATCGAAAAGGCGTTTTTATATTGAAAAACATACGCATAATATTTTGAAAGTGAAATCCAAACAAATAAAAATAAATTATACAACTACCTTTGTTTTCTTAGCTTTATTTCCTTTATTATCATTTCCACTTATTTTTGGCACTGTCATTTTAATGCCTAGCTCGGCCTTTTCACGTAAAAAACTTTGACCAACAAAAAAGAGAAAAATCTGAGTGATCAATAAACTAAAAACAAATTAAAATTAACAAATTAGCTAACGTGTTACTCTCACATCCTTACGTGAATAAGAGGTTATGTTCTATTATGTTCAAAGCGCCATCTATTTTACTGGAAAGATGCACCTCCGGAATCAATGAGCAGACGACGCGGAGTAAAGGGGTGGTACATTTTTGTCTAATAATGTTTTTTTTTATCAATTTTAAAATTTTCAGAGCTATTATGTTGAGTAAGTATAGGTTGCTTGAATCGATTTGTAGGTTATGCTACTTATGCTTTTATGGTTATTATGTGAAAAGGGAAAATATATAATGATAAAATATATGAGAAAAGTTTTTAAATCACCTGTTGACCTTCGGGTAGCTTGTGACGGCTTGTGTTAAGCCGCCGGGAAAAGGGGAAAAGGGATTCAGGAAATTTTAGTGAATATGGCAACAATGCAGACTGGTACTATGTTTAAATGTCAGTTTTCGAGGTTGATGCATATTTGATGGTGTTTTCTACTTCATTGTGAGGGAGTTTGGGATACGTTATTGATCGTTTATAATGTATTTGGTTGTCACGAAGCGAAGCCCTTTGGGCACGAAGTGTAATTAATATTTGCACGAAACTGTTGCAAATACAATATAAATGTCAATATGATTTCCGGTCTTATGAGTTATGCTGATATATGGTGCAAAATGAAAATACAAATATATTCTTTATTGCTTTTAAACACTGCTTTTAGAATATTAATTTTTTTATATGTATTTATAACAATTTCTTTATTTTTTCAAAACATTAAATTAATTAAAATAAAAGATAATTAATTATTGACTATTTTGAGAAAAGGGTAATTTTTGTAAAGTTATGAGAATTTGAAGTTCTAGGCTTGTTTAAAAAAAAAGAAAAAATTTCTTCTTTAGACCTGCCTCACTTTTGATTTAATTAAGAGATTTAAAAAAAAATTTCCCGCCTAAAATATTTTTAATTATTGGTGGACCTATAAAATACCTTAAGACTGGTGAAATTCGCTGATATCCCTTAACAATTTTTAAATCTCTTGAAATGCTTTGCAATTTTTTAAATCACTAAATGTCATTAACATCCTTCGAAATTTTTTTATTTTCTTATCTCATACCCCTTGAAATTGTTCAAATTCGTAGAAATCTCTTGCAATAAAATATAAAGTATTCCATAAGGTTCTCTAGAAATTTAATCAAATCCCTTTTGAAACCTACGGAAATCGTAAAAATCCTTTTAAATATGTAAAATTAATTCAAAATACCTTCAATATAATTTAAAGTAAACGTCTTCCTTAAATTCCTCAAATTCCTAGAAACCTTTGAAATACTTGGAGATTCAATAAAAGACTAAATCTAGTGAAATTCCTTGAAATCTTTAGAAGGGCTAAGAATCCCTTGAAATTTAATTTAATTTAATTTTTTATCAAAGTTCTTTAAAAATCACACGAATCGTTTCGAAATCCCAAAAAATTCTTTTGAATCCCTTGGCATATTTTATATATTTTGAAATCATTTGCAATACCTTAAAAGCCCTTAATTTTTTTTATTTAAAACACCTTAAAATCTCTTGATATTTTTAGAATCGTAAATAATCCCTTGAAATTTAATATAATTTAATTTATTTTTCAAAGGTCTTTAGAAATCCCTTAAAATTTTTGGAAATCCTAAAAAATTCTTTTCAACCCCATAGCATATTTTAAATCTCTTGAAATCCTTTGGAATACCTTAAAATCCTTTAAAATCGTGCCTTTGTAAATAATTGTAAAATAATTTGTTATTGTAAATAATTTGAAAATAAATTAAAATAAACTTATTCATTCAAGTTCTCAAAAAAATCCCCTGAAATTTGATTTCATTTCACTTGTTTACCATATGCTCTACAGATCATTTGAAACCTTTGAAGTTATACAAAATTCTTTTAATCCCTTAAAAACGTTCCCTTGAAAATTAAATTCATTAAAATAAGTCGAAATCATTTTTAATCCCTTGAAATTGTGTTAATTTCTTGAAATCCTTTAAAATTTCTTAAAATGTCTGGAAATTTACGGAAAACTTTGAAATCCCTTAAACTGTTTTCAATCTTACGAAATTCCTTGAAATCCACTGGAATATTTTTAATTTTCTTGCAAAACCCCCATTTCTTGTAGATCCAATAAAATTCCTTATATGTCCTTGAAAATCCATCAGAAGTATTTGAAATCTTTAAACTCTTTTGAAATTCTGTAATTAGTTTGTGATTTCTCTATTTACTGCATGAATTCTTTGAATACTTTCACATTTTTTTCTTATGCTGAATTTCCTATAATTTTTTTGTGCTTAAGGGAGAATTACAAGAAATTCCATAAGATTGCTGAGGGAGAGAGAGGGAGTGCACAAGATATTACAGGAGAAATTAGCGATGTTTCACATTTTTCTTCTGGCATTTAGAGTGTTTAGACTTCCTAATTCTTACAGAATGTATTCATTATATAAACACGAATTTTTCCAAAACATTGGAAAGAATAAAAATATGGGGTTTTCCATAAAATTAACTTTTCATGTTTTTAAAATTCAGTCGGGAAGATAAATTCAAATTGAATAGAAACTCTCACTTTCTTTATTCTATCCAATTTCTTTTTAAATTTCTACTTATATAAGAACGACATTAGGTCAGTTTTAGGTAGATATTTTTTGCAGAATATTTTTAAGTGAAAAATTTATTTGTGAGCATTTTTTGTGGAATCTTTTGTTCTTTCTAAAAGAATTGCATCAATTAAAAAAATAGTTTGGCCCGCATAAAACTTCAATAAGGATATATTCCTTATGAAAGGAGCAGTTTAAACAATACGTAACGCATTTAGGGCGGCGGGTCAATTACTATAGAAAAAGCGTTATTTAGGGGGGGGGGGGGTTGCCCGGAAAAAGCTAAAGGTATTTTTTTGGTGGAATTCGAAAGATAACAATTACACAGGCACACAAAAAAAGTGGTCTGTCCGGTAGACTACACTACCATATCTATATGTTTTTGGGGTCGCTGAT
>JAAAKG020098486.1:0-15994 GCA_010014905.2 Druon quercuslanigerum | reverse complement strand
ATATATTTGTGTGTATGTATATATATTGCGCGATTGGATCATTCCTAAACGCTAAACCGTGCGTCATTTCTAATTATGCTGCAAGATATGGTTGAATCTGCCTCTTATTGACCTATGTAAATGAATTTCTGTGTGGGTGAAACAAATATACTTATTTTGAAGGACATAAATCCTAAATCTCATGTAACAAAAAATCTTTTATGTCAAGTATTTGATCCGGAGCACATAACGTATATAATAAATATAACCATTATGAAGTACTGCAAAAGTTTGATCACTTATTAAGTCAATGAATATAAGTTACGAAAATAATCATTCTCATTGGTCACGCATAAAATGGTATGCTTGACGAAAAGCATGATCATATGTGGCACTTCCGTCAAGAGAATAATATTGTTAGAAAAAATGATATGAATTCCTTGTGCATTAATTACCTTTTAAGCTACTATTAATTAAATATTTAATTCAAAAGACAGACTCAACATTAATACGGAAAATTCAAATAATAAGATTGTTAAGGACGGTGATTATTTCGATAAAATTGACTGAATGAAGTGCAGTTAAATAACAGAAAATGGATTTAATCAATGACATTAAGGTTCGTGGCCAAAAAGCATAAGTAATTATAAAATAAAAGATAAAAGTAGATCATTTAGAAAAAATACTACAAATTAACGTCTTTTAACTAAATTAAGTAGCAAGTTCAGAATTTTTTTCATATTAAAACAAAAAATGTATTTCGAAGTGTCAGAATTCTACAAACTTAAATAACATCAATTCTAATCATACAATATTACAAGACGAATTATTTTCTTGTGGATTTTTCATCTTTTTTAATTTTCTGGTTGGCGCAATTTTTTGCAAATAATGCTGGAGTTATTTTCCATTCGAAATTTTGGCAATTTTTTAATGTCTCTGGATTTTTAAACTTTTTCTTTCGAAATATTTTAATTTGCAACATTTTCGGTAATTTGTAATTTGTGAAATTATTATTTTTTGTTAATTTTTATTTTGTTAATTTACGTTTACCTTACTTTTTAGGAATAAATGCCAATAAATTAGATGTACAATAAACGTAGTGTAAGTATTGAAATACCTAAGTTTATACAACTGTCTGATCAATTTAGCGAAAAATATGAGACTTTTAAAAATGAGGAAACATCTTCCCACTCACTAAGATTGAATTTATCATCTGTATTTTTGAGAGCCATTGTATAATAACTTAAATTTATATTCAAGGTCATTACGTCACGCGAAACCTATATTAAAAAAGAAGTTTATCACTAAATCTCGTACAAACAGCCGGAATAATTAGATAAATGTCTTTAACTCAAAACATAGTATGCAGCGGAAGCAAGTTCTGACCATGTCCGTATCTTCCCGATAAGGTCAGACGACGTTCTATCTCAGCAAACGCAAGTCCACTGCATAAATATATCGTAAACTGAGCTACCTCGGCCCACATCTTGTGACCGATTGGTGTTGACCTTAGTTAAGTTTTCCATGCAGCCCTTATTTGTCGCCTCCGCAAAATGTTGAATTGCGTTTCAGTCAGTATGGCTGTTTTTAAATCTGAATAAACATACTATATTAAAAAAAGCGATTACACTTTATTAAGTAACCTTATACGTTTTATCTACTGATGTAATGTTTACAGAATTTGGACAATTTGTCTTCTAATATGTTTAATAAGCAGTAAAAAAACATAAGAAAATTTTTAACACAGGAAAGCATTTATGTAAATAAGTTTTTTCGTTTTGGATTTGGTCATTTTTTCCAAATCTGACTGCATGTTAAGTAATACCAACATTATTATATAGATTTCAAAATATCAGGAAACACATATAACGATTTTGAATCCAATAACAAATAAAATTTTGCAGACAAAATTTTCTTATTGTATGCGTTTGATATTTTTATTCAATCTTAACATAGTTTAAAATAAAATAAATTAAAACGTTCTTCTCATGCATAATTACAATTGCAAAATAATTAAATATACTACAATATAATAATTAAAATATATATTTTTATTATTATTTTACAGGTATTTTTTCATTTCTTCTTGCATAAAACTGGACATCTCCCGTTAAAGCATTGAAAATCGTGAATCTTTTACAATCTTTTTAATGCATGATGATTTTAACCGAAAACAGAAAAAAGTTCTATAAAGATTACGGAACGAATTCAAGAGCATTGGATATAATCGATAACTGAACAGAGTTTCATATAATTTCCAAAACATTTCAGATGAACTGTAAAATTATTCAGGTATAATTATAAAAAAGTTTAGTAGTTTTTAATATGAGCTTCAAATAAAAAGTTTGATAATTATTATGGAATAAAGTAATAAAAACTCTTTAAAAGATTTGAAGAAATTAGTTCGAATTGGTTGGTGCTTTTGTAAAGCACTAAATTTTACTAACTGTAGAACAGAGTTCCGTAAAATTCGAAACGAATCGGAGTATACTTCAAGCGTAAGTGGGTGTGTGTGTTTTGTTTGCTATATTTGAAGATGGATAGTTACAGAGGTGCTTGCGTTGTTGAAATTGAGGTTATTAAATTGAGGCAATAAGAATGACAACTAGGTAAAGTCCACTTGGAGATGGCCCTCAAGAAGAATGGAAACAAACATGATTTAGAGGTCTATTTCAAGTGGGCTATACATAGTTGTCACTTTCATTCCATCAGTTTCTGTGAGCACATGAGGAAAATGCACTAGTAATCGTCGCCTTCAGCTAAATTGGAAATAAAAATTCTTATAATTGTATTTAAAATTTAATTTTTATTATCACAAAGGTCTTAACCGATTAAAGTAGATAGAAAAAAACTGAATTTTGACTACTTAACATGATATTTGATTGGAGTCAATTTTTATTCGCGATTCAAATTCAAATTATGCAAGTGCGTTAGTCATCGTCAGGCACATAACCAAGTTGACATGAGAAAAATATTCTAATTTGATTGAAGAATATTGAAAGTAACCTAAAATCACAAGTTTTATCACACGCGACAAGAGCGAATATTCTAATACAAAAAATACTGGGCCATCTGACAATAACTAATGCAGTGATGATAACCAGTGCATCTACCTTAGTTTAGTTTTTATATTTTGTAACAGATTTGAAGAGTTATTATATTTCTGGAAATAAATTCAGAGTCCGCCAATTGTAAATTTTAGTTTCCGTTCATAATTTTTTTTATTTTAACTTCGTTTTCTAAGTATTAATTTGAAAAGCCTTATCCGCTTTTTCATTCTTTTGGAATATATAAAATATTGCTACACGTTATATACATTTTGGCGAAAAATTGTTTTGGATGGTTTTTTTGTTTATTTGCCAAAGTATTTATAAATATAATTTTCTGAAATAATCTTCATAAATTCTGCAAATAATAATTGTTATTTGAATGTCAGATTTTGTAGTAAAACTGATTTTTTCAAGTTTATCATGTTTTTTGCAACAAATTTATTTTCTATAATTGTTATTCATTTTTTACATAATGTTTACAAATTATGTATAAAGTATGACACTTAAAACAAATGCTTTTGCATGCAAATAAATACAAATAAAACACGTCATTAGAAGTAGCATTCAGTTTTGTACAGTTTGTTCACATTCTACATTAACAATTGCAGAATATGTGAAGATTTATAAAGGAATTGCTTTTCGCCAAAATTCAAATGGACTGTGAAGAATACTGGAAAGTCCACTTTCTATAAAATAGCGAAAACATATATTTTTCATGGAAAATGTTAGCATAAAATAATTTAGAAATAGATCTAAACTGATTTCCAAAAAAAACGTAATTAATTTGTTATCAATATTTTAATTGGCATTGCACATTAAAATACTTAATCCATGTTCTGTAAATCTAACGAAGCCCTGACCTTTTTTAGAAGGTAAAAATACATAAAATTGCACATCTGTTCTACCAATAATTAAGTAATTGTCGAGTTAATTTTACTTACGACAATGTCTTCCAACCAAACTTTATTTCAACATTAAAACAATTATTTAAATAAAAGAATTTACCGAATCCATTTTACATAAATTGTAGGCATGCTTTAAAACCTTGAAACTCTTTGACCTTATTGGGATTTAGGTTTCCTTTTTTGCTTCTGGTGAGGTTAATTATCATCCCACTTGAAACTTTGCTAAAAAATAAAAAAATGCTCGCGGTTTTTCTGAAAATATTAAAAGTCAATTTTTCGAAAACGACAGTGTTTTTGCTTATATTTTGTCGCTTAATTAGTCTTCGAATAACAAAGAAATCTTGTCAGTGATCCTTTATATCTGTCAAGCCGCCGTGGTACAATGATGATCAATTTAGATTTTCGCGAAAGCGAACAATTTGGTTGTCAACTTCCGTATTCATTTTTTCGACTTATCATTAAACCTTAAAATATACCCTTTACTGTCAATTTTTATTTAATATTGCACTTTGGATAAACATTGACTTCTTAGAATAAGCCTTATAGTCCTAGGAATTAGAGCCAAAAAGGTGCTTTTCATCACAAAATCTTAGCATGAAAACGAAGTGTACAATTGTGTAGTGTTGATGCCTGGGATGATTAATTGATGCCTGGAAGCAAGAAATCTATTCACCGAATGAACTGCGCAATTTTTACATTGAGATTAGTGGATTCGTTTACTTGTAATGTAATTTGAACCAATTGAAATGTCCTTTTCTGTAATATCTGCTTAATTTTGCAAAAATGCATGTACGATTTTACATGTACAGAAATATCTAAACATATGTCTTTTAATGTGTTGAAAAAGTGGGTAACTTTCAAACTTAAAATAATAAATAGTTTGGGTTAATTAGTTTAATTTTAATAAATACAAATAGTTTAAATAATAATAGTTTTTAGCTATGAACACAGTGGTAGTTTTTTAAAGGAAGTAGCTCGGACAGTAGTTGCAAAATAATAAAAAAAAAGACGATTTGGAATCCCAAAGAATTGTGCTATCAAACAGAAAAAACTGAGGGGTTCCCTACAGTTGTGGCTCAAATAAAAGTTGGAATCATTTAGAACTTGAGCTCCAATAGATACCTGTAAAGAGCCAGAAGGGTTCGTTTAGAGCGCTCTTGAAAAGAACATAAGGCGCATTCACAAGCCAAACGCTTTCAAAGTAGGGGTGGTAAGTTAGGGATTGATTTACAGTTATCGACTGATAACTTGAGAAGAAAAGTTTCTTCCATATAAATATGCCTTATCAATGACAACTTTGCTACATAAGCTGCAAGTGATCTTTCACAAGTCATTATATGTATTGTAACTGCAGTAATAAATATTATAATTTAATTATCTTCATTAGGTTATGTCCATGAGAGTTCGATTACATGTGTGCTTTAAGGTAAAAATTATTTTATTAATTAAACCAAATGTCGAAGTGGGCAAAGCGAAAAATAGGATCCTTAAAGTTCAAGCCGACTTTTCTTAGATTGAACTCTGTGCCCAAATAAATTTTTTTTGTAGAGGTCAGACTGTGAGTTGTTATCATTTTCGTTGTACTTATGATTCCGGCGTTCACGAACAAAAATCTCATTGCGAGCGCTTTCAGTCAAAGTACTTATTATTAAATTAGTGGGATGTCTTCTGTCTGGGAACCGTTCAGCGTAAAGTCTTGATGCAGAGGCGTAGTTAACGTGAAACTCCCCTAAAATTATTATCATATCAACGATTTCAGTGAGTAGGTAATCAGCCAAATTGCGAAATTTCTTTGGAAGCTATCAAAATATCACAAAAATTGGCAAAACCTAAGTTTTTCTAATTTTCAATGATTCAAATTATGAATATGAAATCTGCAGCATTTAGAATTTTGAAATAATAAATTTTTTCTTCATGAAGCTCCGAACAAGATTGTTATTTCAATAAACAAAAAAGTTTAACACCAAATGGTAATGAGGCCGGAAAGAAGCATCAATATCAGGGAAATAAATGCCTCACGATGGAGTGTGAAATTAGTCAACTACTCTAACGAAAAACAATTGCCTGCAACTACACTGCGAAATCATTGATATGATACTAATTTTAGGGGAATGTCACGTTAACTACGCCGCATCATCAAAGCTTTACGCTGAACGGTTGCCATTCACAAGACATCCTACTAATTTAACAATAAGTACATTGACTGAAAGAGCTGTGATAAAGTATTTTAGAAGATATTTGTGAATATAGATTAAAATGGGTCACCGTATATATATATATATATATATGTATGTGTGTGTGTGTGTGTAATTATATAATTTACGTAACGAGAAGGCTACATGGTGCGACTGCATGCTCTGTGGTGCAAGAAAGACCCAGAGCTCTCGCATTTTTTGTACCAGCTTCTGCGAAAACGTGCCGAGGATCTCCGAAAAAAGGAGTTATATAAGCTTAGCGCCAACTCTATTATAGCCCATACAACCCAGCAGCAAAAGACAATAAGGGTTCACTACAGCGGACAGGCACCTAATACAGGATGAGCGATGCTTTAAGACCAGGAGAAACATGAAAATCGAAGTTTCTCTGATGCCCAAAGATCAGGCTGAATTGAAAGACGCGCTTTGTGGACATTTTTGCAAAAGAGTTGGCATTCGATCAAAATACGCATGCATCAACTTACAAAGATAGGCTAGGCAAGAGAGAACGCGTCTCGTATTCAGTGTGCGATTGACTATATAACATATGGCAGAAAGTTCAATGCCAGTTTTCGATCATTCGCGCGAACTAGGGATCGGTCATAACACACTCAACAAGTCAAAGTTGCTGACCATCAGGCAGCATAGTCCTGATAGAATATGGGTACTATCTAGCTTTAGGAGAAGTCTAGAGCGCATGAAGAGGAGGGTCGGAGAAAATGAACAATTTTTCCCTGAACCATCTCGAATCTTTTCAGGTCCTGCAGTTATTCTTAACAACCCGCCAAAACTAAAGGAGGTCGAGACATTCTGCACAGAAGTCTAAGAAGACCAGCATCCACTGGATAAAGATACAAACAACATCAATAGCTTGATGGAGCTGTGTAGTGCCCTCAGAACACCTGAGGTGGAATGGCCGCCATATTTGGTGAGCATTTTTACCTCATATATAAAGTTTGAAAAGCCTATTACAAATGGTTGGTGGAAGTATGCACAATGCTGCTTTGTGAGATGGGCAACTTATCTGACCCTGAGAATATAAAATTGTTCGCAAAATCAGACCTGTGTGGAAAGATATGTCCGTACAGTGCGGCTCAAAGAAACACGTAGCAGGATATAGAGAGAACCTGCTTCGCGATAGATGCATCTGCAGAGACGCAGAAGCCTACTAGATCTATTTATCAATGGTCTGACTTCACTAAAGGAAAGCTACGATTCAACATTCATAAATTTACCAACTGTCTGAAGCAAAGCTTAACGGTTCAACCCCACATCAATAGGTGCACAGAGAAATTGATACCGCTTTGAAAACCCGGATTCCATTTTCAGATAGACAAACGTTTATTCTGCGGCCTGCTGACCAAAAAAACTTGAATTGCTTACCCTTCCATTTTTAGAGAATTTTCATACAAATAATTCTTAAAAACTAACATCTATCCACACCTTATTTATAAGATCGCTCGCTCTTATATCCTGTCCTTCCTCGCTTCGCCTTGCCTCGCACGCATGACCCTACTTTTTTGCTTTGCCTCGCATTGCCAACTTCTGCCTGCGTGGCTAATACTTAATACTTATCTACTATTTACAATATTTACATTTTCCTAATATCTACTTTGCTCCTATTTACGCTCTTCTTTTTTCTACTTCTCTTCCGACTTCCTTCTCTGTCTCTCCAGCTTACCCAACACCCCCTTCACCCATGATACTGCCCTTTTGTCCGCCCTTTCAAGCATCAATACCTCCATGCTTATCCTACACCTTTCCACCTCCTCACATTCCTCAAACCAGTGTTCCACTCCTTCATCTCCTTTCCCATACTGTTCACACATGCTCTTCTCCCTTGAGAGCCAAAACCTATTAAAATCCTCCACGCACCCACACATCATCATCGCTCTAAGCTCCTAAATTTCTTTTGTTCCTTTCTCAGACAAATCATTTTCTCTCCCCTTTAACATAACTCAAACACAGTTCCTGTTAAAACTTGCCTTCCTTTTTCTCTCCTCTCCTTCAACCTTCTCTCTCTCCCTGCCGTTCATTTTAACCATCTCCTATACTTTCCTTCCTCATGCATCCTTCTCACTTCATCCATCTGTAGTCCATTAGTTCTAAAATAATATCTTTCCCTTTCACCCTCCATCGTCGTACCCCTAATTCTGTTCTCCTTTTCCCACCAACTCTCCCTAAACAGCCTACTGCATCCCCCCCTCCTATTCAAAAATGTATCCTCATATGTACCACACTTGACTGCCCGGTATAATTCCTAAACTCTCTCTCTCTCTCTCTCTCTCTCCTGATAATACAGTTAGGCGTATCCCTTGCCAAACCTAGCGAACACTTTAAATACCTCTCCTGTATCCTATTTACCTCCGCCCTTTTCTTCCACCCCTACACATTTACTCCATAAAATAAGACACTCATCACTAGCGAATCGAACCATTTTATTCTCCTTCCAAAATCATCTCCGAACACCTTCTTTCCCAGCCCCCACACCTGCCGCATCAACACATTTGCCCTTCTTACTCTCCTTTTTATATAAACATCTACTCCTCCATTCCTTCGAAACAGGAATCCCAGGTATAGATCCTTTCGATGATAGTAACCTCTTCTTCTCAGACGTCTCCCCTGAGTCTCTCATAGACGCGATTTCACAAGTCTATTAAAATGCCATTGGCCCTGATGGTACCTCTATTAAAATGACAAGAGTTTCATTGCCTATTATTTTTTCACTTATTTTGCAGATTTATAACGTTTTGCTACAGAGTGGGAGCTTCCAAGATAGCTGGAAAATGACAGTCATCCGTCCGATTCCCAAAATTTCGAAGCCATCTTCACCGAGCGACTTCCGTCCTATCTCTATCTTGAATGCATTATCTACGCCGCTTGAACGGATAGTTCATCGCAGACTGATAGATTTTTTAGATACCAATAAATAATGGACCCTTTTCAATCTGGCTTTAGAGCTAAACACATCACCTTAACAGCATCACTCAAATTCGCCACCGATATAAAATTGGCAATTAATAGAAAAGAAGTCACAGTGGTGGTTCTATTTGATTTCTCGAAAACATTCGACTTGGTAAACCATGCCCTTCTACTTCGAAAATTGATATCTTTTAAATTATCTGGTGCAGCCATTAAATGGTTTGAGTCTTATCTTGGCAACAGATGGGAACGAATGAGGAATAGTAAGGGTGACCTATCTAACTGGGTAAAGGTTAAAAGGGGGGTTCCTCAAGGGTCTTCTCTAGCTCCTACTTTATTCAATATTTACACTTCTGATCTAGGTGGCGAGTTACAATTCTGCAAATATTATAAATACGATGATATAATAAGGATGATATTAAACTCTACCTTACTGGACCGACGTCAGATCTGGAAAATATGCTAGGCATGGTTTAGATAGATATAAAACTCGTGGCACATTGGTCAGTGGCGAACGGACTCATGTTAAATCCAATAAAAACTCACGCGACTGTCATTGGTCCATCTGCCTTCCCATCCTTGGAATTGCTAAAATCATATCCTCCTCTCAGGTTCGGCAATGTATCGATTGCCCTCCTTGATTTGGTTAAAGATTTAGGATGTTTAACTAACCGAACTCTGTCCTGGCATGAACACGTTAGGACTATTTCGAGAAGCACCTTTAGAATTTTACAGCAGCTGCATAAAAAGAAAGACTCACTTCCTACTTCGACCAGGATTCTATTAGTAAAAATCCTCAATTTACTGTTCTTTGATTATTGTTTGCATTTCACTCGATGACATCACGGATAAACTAAATGAAAAATTGGAACGAGCGCTAAATGCATGTATCTGTTTTATTTGTAATATACCCAAAAAAGAAAACATTTCTTCATATCCGCAAAGAGCTGGGTTCTTGACAGTGGCTAAAAGAAGACAATTTTTCATGGGTGACTTACTGTACTCTATATTTGCAGATGAGACCTCTTAATACGTGTTTCAACTATTCACCTTTATTGACGGATATCCTAACCAGGCAAGACTTCGTGATAGAGGTTTAGTTCTAAAAATTCCAACACATAGAACTTGCAAAATGCAAAGGTCGTTTATGATAAGGGGTGCCGCCTATGGAATAAACTTCCACCTTATATTAGAGAGTCTCCCTCATAGCATCATTTCAGGAAGAGTATCTTTAGATTTTGATTAGAAGATACGAACGCATTGCTCGAAATTAC
The DNA here is from genome assembly GCA_010014905.2 of Druon quercuslanigerum. NCBI lineage: Eukaryota > Metazoa > Arthropoda > Insecta > Hymenoptera > Cynipidae > Druon > Druon quercuslanigerum. The sequence continues at coordinate 5,669 of JAAAKG020098486.1, read as the reverse complement.
ACATTGGTAGACAGTTTATTATTATTATTATTATTATTATTATTATTATTTTACTTACTTTCCATTTACGGCTGATTACTTTCACTTCTTCTACTATTTCTACATTATGCAAATTTTCAAGTTACTGTGCTTTAAAACCTTCGAAGCCATTATTTGTTGCTTAACCTAGTCTCGTAAATACGTATAGATATGTGTTACGGAACAATCATAGCTGTCGATTTTGATAGATATAGCACTTTTTGGTCTAAGTAAGTTAATATTTTTATTTTCGGTTGATTTCGATCATTTCAGAGTTTATTACTCAGCACTCCTTTCGATTATGTTTATAAGTATTTTTTTTCTTCTGCCTTAGCAGTCTATGATTAAGGACATTAGATTTAAGTAATTTTATACCCTAAATTTTCTGTTCCTTAGAGGACTACCTAGCCCTAGAAACTTTTTTAATAAATTACAATTACAAATTGCATACTTCGTTCTCGTTCTAAACTTTTGTGGTGAAAAAATCCTTTATTTCCAGGATATTTAAGACTTTCATTAATGTGGTACGTTTCTTAAATATTCTTTATACTGATTTTTAGTATCACAATCTTTAATTTTATCTCGCAATAAATTTATTATGTGTTTACATAAATATTACTTCAAACTTCTGTTTTTTGTTAGCGAAAAAGTGGATTGAAAAAGGTTAACTTTCAAATTATAGATTCCATTCAGGCATTCACAAGCCCCGTTATCATCTGGAAAACATATTTGACTGCAGTGCCGAGAGTTCGCGGTTCGAATCTTGCAAAATTCTTGTAGTTTCTGCTGTGATTATACTTGATGAATTAATTATATCGAAAAACTATTTTTTAAATAATGTCTCATAATCTTATGGATCTTAGAAAAATTAAATTTACTTTTAAACATAATTTTGGGACACACAGTGCTTAATTTAAGTCCATTGGCTAGCTTCAAAACCTACGGAAGCTAATTTTAAGCGGGTTTGGTCACCTTTATATAAAAATATGAAATAAGCCGTTTTTTGTCTTGAATTTTTGTTTTTTTCCTACTCTTAAAATTTAAAACTTAAAAAGTGAAATATTTTTTCAAATATTAAACTATTTGACAGAAGATACCCTTTCTTGTTAAAAAAATCATATTTTTTAGTTAAAAATTCCACATTTTTGTACAAAATTCCTATTTGCTGTTGAAAATCAACTGTTTTGTTGAAAAATCCTAAACTTGGGTTAAAAATTCAACTGCTCTGTAGATGATTAAACTTATTGACTTAAAAATTCAACAATTTTGTTGAAAATTGATGTATTTTCTTGAGAATTCGTATTTTTTCAGAACATTAATCTTTTTCGCAAAAAATGTATTTTCTGTGTTGAAAGCTTAACTACTTGGTTAAAAGTTGAACTAATTTGTTAAAATTAAATTTTTTCGATTGACCTCATTGTTTGAAAATGTAAATATTTTGTTGAAAATTCGTTTTTTATTTCCTTAAATTAGAGCCAAAAAAATCCATTTTATTAGTTAGAAAAGAAGATATTAAATTTAATTTTGTCTTTTTCCTACTCTTAAATTTGAAAACTTCACAAGTGATATATTTTGTTAAATATTAAACTATTCGGCAGAAAATAACCTTTCTTGTTAACATTTCTTCAAAATAAACTTTCTTGTTAAAAAATAGGATTTTCCGTTAAAAATTATTCTGTAATTCAAAGAAAGTTTTTTTTAATCCAAGAATCTTTTTCTGTGTGTATTTAAATTATTACTTAAACAAAAAAAGTTAGGATCATCCTTAAAAATAAATATAATTCACTCATGGAAAAGCGTACCTTGTAATTTTTTTATTAAAAATTGTGAAATTGAGTTGTTGAAAAGATTGAAAACATTTGGCATTGCCGACTGATGTTCGACCGCGCACGTCGAGGCACAGAATATTTTCCCATACTGGCTAGGACTTCCTGTAATACCAGCGCGCTATTTTTCACTTTGGGAACTTACACAAATTCTTTCGAACCGACTTAAAAATATTCACAATTTTTTTTTAATTCGTCGTGGACTGCATTTGGCTGTTTACTTAAATTTTGCATAGTAAATACAGAACACTTTTTCCTATCCTATTATCAAAAATTACAAGACTCGTTTGCATTCAGTATTCAAAAGTTTGAAATCTATTATTAAAAGTCATTCAAAATCTCTAACATTTTGTTACCCGTCCAAGACTCCTGAACTAATTCTACACTTTTTGCAGGACAACTTTTTTCCGTGTAGCAGAAAATGATGAACAACATAGGTAGGTTATTATTGATTATATCTCTACTACCTGGTAGGGGCCCCATCAGAACCCAGCATGAAATAAGGAAAGATTGAGCAATAATCTTCCAGGGATAAATGCAAGAACAGAAAATGCCCGAGCTATATTGTCCTAGCTCCAGATAGTTTCGTTGCAGCGTTTTAATCCGCCGTACAAGAATCGATAAAATAATTTTTTTTGGTCGGTTGATAAACATAGCTGCTAAGTGTTTCAAACAGATTGTTGAATGTATCTGGCGATGGATAAATTTTATTTTCTCGTGGATTTTTAATCTGAAATTAGGATAGCAAAAATGGTTTTATATACGGTTCGAAAATTTCTAAAAGGGCGTTTTTTCTATTTTAAGATTGATTTGATATCGGTTTTCAAATAATGATTGCTGTATAATTTGATTTCATGCCAGGATAAAATTGACTATAAAGAGCTTCTTTAAAATAACAATCACCTGGCTCTGCTTTTCTGGAATCTCCAAGAACACATTCTCGACCTAAAGCACACTGGAAATGCGAATCACCCTCCACAGGAATCATACTGAATATTGCAATATCTTCATCCTTCTCTTTCGCTAGTTTTATTCGTTCTTCGCCTACTGTTTTTGTCTTTAGGTGCAATTTACTTGAGAGACGCTCACTTAGTGCATCAGCACTCATTTTTTTTATTATCACTCTAGGCAGCTTTACAAACTTTTTAGCGAAAGTGAATTGTTAAAATCCTTTTTTTCAAAATTTTGGCGCTTTTTTTCTGCTGTTAATATTTATAACATTATTATTAAAAGTTTGAATTCGCCTCTTTTTCGTCTGGTTTATGAAAATTTTATTATAGGCATAAATAAGTACACACATTTCAAAAATCATAGATACGAATAGCTTGTTAAAAATTACGTGAATATTGTTTGACTTTTTTACTTTCTAAATTTAAATTCTTTCCAATTAATTTTTGTTTGTTTGACACAAAAAATTTGTATGTAAATAAATGAATTAGTTTTTATGGCAAAATTGTTTTTAATATTCTCGATTTTGTATACATTGTGTTGCTAGAGAGATAAAAATAGATAATAATTGGAAACTGATCTATTAAAGTATTAAATCGCGATTATAAGTGGACGGACACTGAATACACTGTGTATATTACGAAGTAGTTTAAAGACGATCGACCGTGTGATTCAACCGAAGGCTTGTGAGTCACTGAGAGGATAGACTACTTGTTCGCTTATGCTTGGTTCACCAGGAGACAGGAGCGACGCGACGCAATACGACCGTGATAAGTCGAGCAGTTGACCGCTTAAAGAAATATTTAAATATTAAGTAAATTCTTATTCCACACGTAAATATACTCTATTTTCTAATTACTCATTCATTTCTTATGAAATGACTCACAAGCGGTTAACTTTATGATTTTGAAATCAACTAAAACTTACCATTAGAAGAAATTTATACCATAATCTAATATATATATATATATATGTATATATATATATATATATATATATGTGTGTGTGTGTGTGTGTGTGTGTGTGTGTGTGTGTGTGTGTGTGTGTGTGTGTGTGTGTGTGTGTGTGTGTGTGTGGAACTTCAACGTTCAAACAGTATCTAATAAAAAAAAGATATGTACACCGGCCAACTCGGTAATCCTATATTTCTAAAGGCGGCATATTACGTCAGAAATGATAAAAAATACCGCTAACTAACCGATATTTTCTTGAACCAATCCCGAAAATATACCAGTGTATTTTGTATAGAAGTTTTTTCGGAAATGTCCAAAAACTTATATATTTTATTTAACATTTCTAAATAAAACGAACATAATCAATAAATTTAATTAAAAAGCTTTTCCTACATCCTCATCAAATTCTTTCACCTACGTTAATTTACAGTATTTTCTTCGTTTCTTCTTCAACTCATTTTACCAAGAAATTTCGAATACTAAAAGAAAAGATTTTACGCTAATATAATATATACACAAACAAACACACACAGATACAGATATATACATATATATATATATATATATATATATATATATATATACATTTATATATGTATGGAAATTATTATAACGCCTTTGCGATAATGTTTGATAGGTAAATCATTCTAGGATTTTGATGATGTTCCTATGATAATTTTTCTACATTTTTTCGCGATATCAAGAAAATAATTATAGATTATGTACAGAATTTTGGGATGTGAAACTTTTTAATTTAACGGCTGGGAAACAGCAGATTAGTATTGGCCAAGGAAGAACCTTATTTGAACGACATCTTCCAGACTATTTATTCGGCAATGTTAAAATACGACGTTTCGGAATCAAACCGATTCCCTCATCAGATATCTAATATAAAAGTAAATAAAAAGAAGTAAATTTTATATCATATATCTGACGAGGGAATCGATTTGATTCCGAAACGTCATATTTATACATTGCCGAATAAGTAGTTTGGAAAATGTCGATCAAATAAGGTTTTTACGTATCAATATTAATTATACATCAATCATTATTATACACATGATAGAATCTAAAAATAAATAATCATGCTAATTAACCACATGTTTTTCTACAGCATTTTCGGGCAATTATAACAATCAAGAAATTACTTCACATTTTTTTTTAACAGAGCTCGGTTGATCCGTTGCAGCAAGTAGGAAAAGTTAGGAGACGAAATGTTTGAGACTTTAGATATGGCATAACATTTTCGTGCCGTGAATAGCATATTAATAAACTATCCTTTTGCGTGTTTATTGTTTTTATTATTTCTTAGCCTGAGGACTGGGGGACGATTACGTCACTCTTATACATTCCATATCCCACTTCGATCTTTCCACTTTCAATTTCCCACTTTTCACCTACTTATTTTTTGTTCCAAATTCACGCCACACGTCACCGCTGAATTTTGAAAAGTCACTCATTCCAAAAAATTATCAGGTTAGAGTTCGCAATGTAGTTTTTGCGTGAGTGCCTTCGATTTCGTCCTCGAGGAATTTCCAAAGAATTAGAATTTGCGGATAACATTCTTTCCAGCGATATGTTTGATCAATGATTAAAACATGCAAAGAATAGTGAGGTTAAAATGTTCAGCTACGTTCGTGGTCTTCTTGGACGATTTATTTGTGCATGATTCATCATATTTTCAAGAAAAACTGAACATTCTGTAGAGGAAAAATGAAGTTAAATCCTATAAATACGAGAATATTTATTTGAATTTACCAGAAGGAGAAATAACATGATGAGCGATTGATTACGTCGGTATTGAAAAAAATAGGATTTAAATGCAAAATTTATAAGTTGAAACAAATAAATATACTATAAATATAAAGATATTGTAATACTATAAAATTATATATAATAATATGTATATTATATAAATATATAT